>JAQIWI010001451.1:0-16425 GCA_034698825.1 Deuterosminthurus bicinctus | reverse complement strand
CTGTTTCTATGGCTTTACATTTCATTGCGTACCCATTCCTGAATGCCATGACAGCTGCCATCATGTACGTGTGCATGTCACGTGCATTTCAACAGGTAGTAGAACAAACTTACCATTCAATGCTCATTTTCGCCTGAATTCTTTGTAACAATGTAGACGTGCGGGGCAATGAACAGCGCTGTGGAATCCGGGCAATACGACCTTGCCCTTGTGTCATCTTGGAGATGCTTTATTGAGAAGCTTCGAATACAATGCAAATTACTTGCGACGGCCTACACGAGCACGGAGTTTATTTACGTCGGCTCACTGTTTGTACTGCTGATGGTTGTCATTTTCACCATTTTCAATGGCAACTGGGACATTCCTGGGGCAGCGCAAGTAATTGCTGTTTTGTCGCTTTATGGAATTGGAAATCTATTGACTCTTCTGGTTAAAGTGTGTGCTGCCGAGCGAATTGCGCAAGAGGTGAGTGATTAAAGTAGTTAGTAATGAAATAATGAGTGTAAGTTATGAGTTGAGCACTAACTCACATGCTAAGAACTACTCCTTCTGCGGTTTTCCAATAGCCAACATTTAATCATTAATCTGTGGGTTCAGGAATCTGCTATTGCATCATTGGTTGCATCAGTGAAAACACGAGACTCCTCAGTATTCCAAGAGGTAACGTTTTACAAAAATTCAATTTAAAAAGGGCAAAGAAATAAGTCCTAGTGTCTTCTAGCTCAAGTTCATTCACGAAATGATCGCCATGCGACCGTCAGAAATCTCCGTGGGAAATTATATAACGATGAATAGAAAGCTTATTCTGTCGGTATGTCGTAGTTATGTTTCTTTTAATCAAGGATATAGCTAATTGATTCTAATTTTCTTAGATGATTGGACAGATATCAACGTATCTCATCGTGCTAATGCAGTTCTCACAAAAACATTGATCGCATATTGACAAGTTCAAGCTGAACGGAATTCTAATGGAAATGGGAAACTGTCTTTTGTCGAAGTTCTTAATATGTTTATCCGAAGAATTGCTTTCGGTTAGTGCGGGCGGTTTTGTAAGTAGGAAGAAACTAGCCTTTAACATTAAAAATGCTCGATAGCTTATGCAGCGTTGGTCTTGGAAAGCTCATGCACACTCAACGTATACATAACGCACTGGCGTTTTCTCCTTGCCGACGGTTGTTTTATTAAATGTGCGTTTGCCCAATAGTTTAAATAGTGGGAGTAAAATTTCTATACCATAAAATACCATTCAATGAGTTTGTGAATGAACAAATGAATGAGAGAAAAACAATTGATTATGCTTTAAACAATAATAAATCCTGTATTTATGGCGAGCTTTCTTTAAATAGGTAAACTTTATTGCTTCCTTTTTTAGTTTGGTGGCTTAAAAGAAGCAACCCTGTTTGGCGAATTTTATACAGGAAAATGCGCACGAGGACGGCCAGTTCTATTGTGCTGACCGCTGACCTTACTACTAATCCGCTGACCTCTTAAATATTCTGCTGACCTGCTGCACGCTGACCCGCTGACCACCTGACAAAAGCTGATCGCTGATCCAAACTTCTATTGCTAATTAATAATTTTAAAATCATGCCAAGTGATTAAATAATGCCCCATTCAATATTAAAATTTAATTTTTATTAAAATTTGTAGATAAAAATTCACCACGCTTTCATTTTGCTCCCCCTGGACTTGTCAAAGTTAACAATTACAATTGTTTTGAACTGCAATGCCACAAGGAAACACTTTAAATGAGGGCATATAATTCGAGAAAATTGTATTAAAAGTTACTCACCAATACACTTGTTTTTACGAAGACAAAAAACCAACCCAAGGGCAACATGAACAGCGACTATTATTAGTGGAATGATGAATTCAAATGGGAACCGAAGAGACGGTTTGTCTGAGAGCTTAATAGATGGAGTTGCTGTCGTTGTCGTTGCTACAGTGGCTGTTGCTCTTGACACTTGAAGAATGCCATCTTCAGCGAAAACGAGTTCCCCTAAATTAGTCAAACAAAAAACTTATGCATCATAGTTAGCAATAGGCTGTATGCCTCGGCTGGCTTGAGGGGGCATTTTTACTTAATCAAATACTCCAAAGCACCTCATAAACATACATATGCTTCATAAATTCCAGCTTTGCAGTTAATTTCCAGAAACTTACCAGCGTCGTCAGTCCATATGTAGGCCATGGTGGTGAAAAAGGAATCCCTCAGGTTTCTCACTGTTTCTTTTCCAACTTATAACGTTCTTGATTTTCTTTGTATGATATCAATTTACAAGTAAGTACAGTTTGGTTATTGTAAGGCGACCACATAGGATTCCCTAGCTGAAATTTGTCACTATATTGAGCAAAGCTGTGTCTCTGACAAGGTTGCCAATCGGTAAAATATGAATCGAGATTGAAATTCTAACTTCCAAGGCTGGCTGGCAATAGGAGACATTTCAATTGCAACTTGAATTCTAATCGGTCAATATTCTAAAGTTTTGAAAGAAATCGAAAATCAACTTCCAATGGAATTCCGATTGATATGTTTTTGACTCATTTGAATTCCAAATAAAATGTCGATACTCAAAATGTTGCTTATTAATTTCGAGTACTGACTTAAATTCATCAAAGTGCCGGCTTTTATTTAGAAGTGTAAGTACAGTTCGGCTTTCAAATGATGGCCTTGCTGACTGTCAAAATTTTATCTAAATCTGATAGTTGTCCCATAATTTTCCTTCTCCAGTTTGCTAGTGGTTAACTTTGGCATGGTGACTAGCAGAAGTGTGTGCCTTCGAGTTGTGTGTAAGGGATTTACTAGCTTAAGACATTATTTTTTTAGGGTAGTTGCAAACTAAACTGAAAAATTATGCGTACGCCATAAATAGTGCGTGATGGCACGAGCTAACGATCATGATAATGTCACCAACTGTTGGCGGAGTTGCGATATCCAGCCATAGATGTTGTAAACTGTCTCATTTGCCACCCATGTTCAATAATTCATAGGGGCAAGGAAACGATTACCACCGGTGTTGGCAGAGCATAAATCATCAGCTCAAATCTTGCAGACTTTGATGTGGCTCAGTGCGACCACGCAGATCCATTCGAAAATTGTACGGGGACATGATCAGTTCTTGGATGACAATTTTATCCCTTCCTAAAGGACGGGAACTCTGTTAACTCAGGAAAAGTAGCCACCAGGAAAATTCAGGACGGAATTACAGGCATAATGCAGATTTTAAAGAAAATTACTTCAACCATTCCAAGTTATCGTTAAGAACCATCGAAGGATTTATTCCACTGAACTATCGCGCAGGCGAATTACTCCGGAGCATCAGCTGTCATGGCCTTGAAAACACAAACTGGATTTTAATGATTAAAACAACGGCTCATGACAATCTCACATACCTCCAATCAAAACGAACGCTACAACTGCAATCACAGACATTATGGCGAGTTCAAGAGCTGTCGCCGGTCTCGGCGATTTTGAGGCAGCTAAGAATTAAAAACAGTTGAGTTGGTATGGAGTAACTTAAAAATCACATATACTATGGCATTCTCAGGAAACCCGGTACATGTTGATGGATGTTAAGCAATATACATAGCCTTGAAACGTAGGTGAAGGTGACAAAAGTTTGAACACGTTATAACCTGCGAACCGTTCTTCCGGCTAACTTCTTGTATAAATATGCAGCCTTTGGTTCTCGCACAGGACTCACAAGTTGTCCTTCTTTGGCAAGATCGCAATAAGCGACCTGTCGCAATATGCAACGCAAAAAAGCCACACAGAAAAACCAGACAGAATTTCATGTTGCCTGTGACAAAACCTCAACTGAGGAATGTCAAGAGTTGTATTCATATTTAGTTAACTTTTTGTAGTCCAGATAATCCCGAGATTAAAGGAAGAATACACAATAGAAATTGATGAATGTGAATGGAAAAACACTAGCAGCTGCGTGAGCTGCGACTGAAGCTTGCTGATTCAAAATCCGCAACAACTACAACGTCGGCAACATCTCAATATCTTGTGTAATAGACGATGGCTGATGGTGAATTTGAGGCCTAACATTGTCATCTCCACAGAATCCAACCCAGCCAGCAACGGTTGTAATCAATGAAAATGTCAAAAATGAACATTTGATATGAAATTATGAGTACAAGAAATCAAGTAAAAATACAACCCACGAAATGATCTAAAATATAACTCACCAAGAATAGCCATAAGCACAGATAATATGAAGAGTGCGATCATGAGAGGCGTAACCGGTGAGCATTTCGTACCATTGCCAGTCATCATCATCTGCATCTCTGAGAATGGAGCACTGGAAAGATCTCACCAAATTTTGGAGGATAATTTGAAAGAATTTCCGTTCATGGAATCCTTAAAAGGACAAAATGAATGAAAACTTGGAGTGCTGTGCAACTGTTTCGTCTGTAGCTGTCATTCGCTCTTTTTTTATCACTTGAAAGTACCATATGTGGGAGGCGCGAGTAAATCTTTACGCTGTCCTCTTCCCATTGAGCTATTGCTCCTCATTCGTGCCTGACGACGTCCTACGGACGAAACAGTTGCACAGCGCTCCAAATTTTCATTCAGTTTGTCCTTTTAAGGATTCCATGAACGGAAATTCTTTCAAATTATCCTCAAAAATTTGGTGAGATCTTTCCAGTGCTCCATTCTCATTATTTACAACTCGCCAGCGTCTTTTCCTCATCATCTGCATCTCTAGTTGGATGGATGATGGGAGTCCTGTGAGATAAAGTTTTTGTGAATTTACACCACAATTTCTGGATTAGTCCTGAAACGGCATTGCATTGGATACTGGGCATGAAAGAGACGCGAAAGGCAGCTCAATATAGAATTGATTCAGTATTACCAAGATTAGGGTCTCTGATCCTCAAGGACACAGTCATTCCATTGCGGGAGTCAATAGTGTTCATACACATGTATGACTTGCTTTGGCTGCCGTCGGTCTGCCCCAGAACGTAGGCTTTAATTATCACTTAAATTTGACACAATATTATTTGACAGGTTGGTCTCATATTTTATAGTAAGCAAGTATCAAATTAAAATTCATACCTCCTGCTCTTGCAACAACGGCAAAAATAAAAATTGCTGCGTAAAGCATTGTGTCAACTAAAATGTGACTGTGACTGTGTAATCCAATATCTCAATGACGATAGGAATATGAGCTGCACTTACGCACTTCTAAAATGGAACTGTGCTGTGGTAGGGAGAACTTTTGTGAATGTCATTTATTTTTATGAAGGGTGAAAATTCAACCTGAAACTCAACAACAACTCCATTCACACACATTTCTCGTGATGAGCTTGTTATTGAAGGGACATTTGGAGGAGGAAGACTGGAACAGTCACTTGCTTAATCCAAGCTATCGTTGAATTCAAATTTTTGTCTCCAATGTTCCTGTGCCTGACAATGTCATTACGTGTGATAATAATCTCATTGGCCGTGATGTCGACAGCCTTACGCATCCATCGCCCACAGAAAGATTATAAGCGTAAGTAGCTAGAATTTTCACGTAGATTTTAAGTGAAAAGTTTCATCATTACTGCTGTGTTCTGTCAAGTCAGTAGCACGTAGCAATTGAAAAATTCTATCATGATGATCAGATTACTTTTAGACAACATCTGGTGGGTAAATTCAAGTGGTGGTTCTTGTGACTTGTGGTGGTTCTTGAGAATTTCTTGTGATGTATTTTTTAACAGCAATCAAGAAGGATTAACGTTTAGCATTACTATTTTTATCTCGAATCTGCTAATGAAAATCTGCTATTTCAATTCAGGACTCTGTCGGAGCATCATCGACTGCGAAGCATGTCTCCTGATGCCCCACTGTTATGCAACCTACGGATTGGTTTTCCATTGTCGACAGTATCCTCTGCCATCAGAGACTGACATCAATTCAACGATGATAATCGTTGAGCATCCTTCGTGCTGCCCAACTTCTGCAGATTTTAATTCCATAACATGTGGTTTTGGGTTACTATCCGTGGCGGATAATGAGGACTACATAATCTTTTGGACATCTGCTGTTACTGCTCGGGTCCTTGTCGTATTGACGGTTCTGGCCATCATCATTGGCATTGCTGTAAAATCGTGCAGACATAAGCGTGGCACCCTTGACATAAGTGCTCCAAAGAACTCTGACTTGCATTAGTGTTATGATTAGTAAGTAACACGGCTTCCGGCCGTGTGGTTCATCGGCCAATCTTATTGTTATAATGTTATGCTTAACTCATCACTAATCTGTCCTATATAAACTCTCCGTCTTCTTCAATAAAATCATTCGGACTTACGAATCTCTACCTACTCAACCGCCTTATCATTTCATGAACCTTGGAGCATCGAGCACCAAAACCCATCGGGACATAAACTGAGGGCTCAACCGAGATACTCTTCAGCCCTTCGGCTCCACCACCGTCAGTAGTACAAATACCCTTACAGTGCAGGCGCCGCACTTGTATCGGGTAACTGTACCAACTGAGAATTTTTTTTCTTCTCACTGTGCTCATCTGCTTCATGCACTATTAAGTGCCAACTTTAATTCCTCCACAATTTCTTCTGCCTCAAGGGCCACCTCTTTCCCAGCTGAGGTTGCGGATACCGGAATGCGAGGTCCAAATTCTATTAGATGAGTTGGTAAAGTTGACTTCACTTGCAGTAGTTGTCTCCGAAGGATGACCCGCCTTGTAGATCCATTTGCATACAAAATTGTATGAATGGTTGTGGAAGAATTATGAAATTCTAAGTTGCCATGACCTGAAATCTTAATACAAACTCCCGTTTAAATTTATAGTTTAATCATTATGAAAATGGAGGACTTTCACCGTTAAAATAACGATGAAAAGAACCACACCAAGAGCCGCCATGCTCGGTCTATGTTCCTTGCATCTACAATAACAAGACACATGAAGTGTGTGCGTCCTTATGTACAAGCTTGTAATACACGCCAGCTCCGTGTCATTCTTCATCTTGCTCTCGCTCTGAGCACGTCTCCTTGTCATGTCCCGCCACAAGTGGTTTTATCAACACATAGGAAATGAAGAAAAACAGAAGCATTCAAAAGTTCGGTCGGAATGTGGCAAATGCCATGAAGTTGTCAAAAAACAGGTGAGTACACATTTTGTGCCCAAAGTTCTACTCGTAATATTTGCAATAATCTGAGAGTCATGCAGAGACAGTACACGTTGTAGCAAAGCTCATAATTTTTAAAGTAATCTCACTCATTGAAGGACTGAAAAGTCGAGTGTAACTTTGCTCTAAACCAAAGAGCCTTCCACAACATATAGCAATAGACATGGGAAAAAATTAACGCATTTTCGTACCAATATTACAGCACACGGAAATTTCAACCTGAGCCCACTGAAGACAGTCCTTTAAGGCAAAGAAGAAGTGACAGTTTAAGATTGTTTTTCACCAATCCTTAAATGTATTATTAGTGACTAAGACTACTCGTTTTTTCATTGTGAGAGCTCCGTCTCGTACGAAGTGCCTCTTCCTCCCAATTACCCAGCGAAGGTAAACCTTAATAATTATTACTAGCGAGCCTGGCGTCCTACGGACGCTTAAATGCCCTAAGCTCAGTCAAACTACTACATTCCTTCTAGACCATTGTACCATCATGATGCCTCTTATTTTACATCAAGATGTGTAAATACTTCATTCTTAGGACCAACACTGGGTACTCTTATAGCTCATTTGGCGTGTTTCCCCTGGTGTCCCTATCTAAGACAGCCCATGTGTTTTGCTCACACTTGGTCCCAGTAAACTATTAAAAGTTGGCCGAGGTAACTTCAATTTGATAGCTAGCTATAATATCGCTTCCATAGGAAGCACTACCTTGAAACCGGGAGTTAGCTATAAAGTCACCTCAGTAGTAAGGTCTTCCTCAGGCCTGGCGAGTAATCTGTAAGTTGTCTTGGTAGTAAGTTCCACGTTAGCCCCGGTAGTTAGCTTTAACGTCGTCTTGAAAGTTTGCTCAAACATACGTGTTACACACCCATTGTGTTCTATTTTGCGCTTTTCCGGGATCATTTTGATACACCACATGGCCCAACCATGCAGCTGCCATTGATTGGCGAGTGTATTTACCGAAGTATGTCAAATATGGTCCATGGCGTTAAGGAGGAAATATGATAGGTTTACTCGCACAAAGCATAAGAGAATTTTGAGGTATCACATGATTTTTAAAGTCAAAACTGCAAAAAGGGACTACAGACATGTCAACATGTCCCACATTCAACATCAGATTTGAGCTCAATATGAAAGTTTGCGTAAAATGGTGGGTCACACGACTCCATTTGCATGAAATTCTCGAAAAAACCGACAAATTGAAATTTCAACCTCGGTGTCGGAGTCGTTCCAGCTCAAAATCCGAATTCTAATATAGCCAGTGCAATTTGCCAGTTATTTAGCTTTCGAATGGTATACTTCTTGTGATTATCGGTCATCAACTCTAGGAGTAGATGGCCTCGATATAAACTCAAAGTATCAAAAAGATGATAACACACTTTAGTTTTCCATTCAATCAAAATTTTAAAGCTGTTACACTCGGAATATTAAAAAAATAAGGCTAATTACAGCCCAGCAACTCTTTGGCTTTCGAAAAAATTCCCGAATACTATACAAACAACCACTGATAAGGATACGTTTCATTTAGCGGTCCTCGCGCGCATAGTTAAGGACCGATACAACATCTCTGTTCGCTACTAATTATATTTATTATTGTTTTATGACGTTTTATTGTAATGTAGAGTACTCGTAATTCTGTCCGTTCCTGGAAATCAGTTTTTTAAAAGCTGAGGAATTTGACAATAAATCAAACAAACAAACAAACAAATGAGGTACTTCACATAGAAATCGGTCCAACGGTCTATGAGGAGATACATTGCAATTGACAAAAGTGAGACGCTGATTATAGAGATGATGCTCTCCAAAATTATCCGTACTATGTCCATAGTGTGTCACACTATTCACGCAGCTAAATGTTTTCAATGTTGTAATTTTGTTTCCCAGTTCTCTTGGGCTACTTCAAGTTACAAGTTGGACATTTTTAGAGGGAGATTCACGCTAGTTTTCATGCATGTCAACTATTCACTACGCTCAGACTACGAATTCTAATACGAACAATGGACAAGTGTTAATAAATTGTGCTGGGAATTTACACAATTTATTAATTAAGACAGCTGTTTCATTTCATGAGCTAATAGGCATGTTTTTTTGTTTTTTAGAATCACGGTCCGAATTTGATTCTTGGACATACTCAGGACTAAGGTGACTACTTTTGTGCTTTTAGATCTCCCTAAATTATGCTTTTCACATTTTAAAATTATGCTTTTTCTGCTATTAATATTTTGAATTATGCTTTTCGATGCTTTACAAGTTTATGTCTCAATTTAGTCCTCTTCGTCACTAGAACTGTCGATTTAATATGCATTTGGCAGCATTTCAATGTCTGGTGCCTTGTTAAAGACTAGTTTGAGGTGAGAACACAAGTTTTCTTCAGTAAAGTTCGACCGCTGTGGTGTTAGAAGTCTTCGTAAGGCAGAAAATGACCTCTCTACTTCTGCACTTGATGACGGAATCGACAATGCTCTTAAAGCAACTGAACTAAGCACCGTCATTTCTCTCTCAAATATGCTCCAGAACTTAAACGGGCAAAATTTTTTAACTGAATACAACTTTAGAAGTTCGCGCAACTTGACAAACTCACTCGGGGAGACATCCACCGTTTGAAACCGCTTTAAGCTCGCTGGAAGAGCATTGAGTTCTGGACAAATGCTGGAAGCTTTTCGAGGGTCAAAGAACTGACCATCTTGCCAATAATACAAAGCCAGATGTTTTGACGTCATGTAAAGTGTGAGCTTAGCAGAATCTTCTCCAAAAACGTCAGAGTATGCACCAGCTACTGTTCTCAGTTCAAACCATACTTCGCATGCAGGGCGGTTATTCGACTCCAAAGTTTTAATTGTGGAGGAAAGAGTTGGGCAGATACCAGCAACCAGCTCGAGTTCCTCTCTTAGAAGGCTGTCTTGAATCAGGCGTTTAAGTTTGTTAACAGTGGCGCTATCATCCGAAGTCGTTTGAATCCATTCAATTTCGGCTTGGAAGCTGTTGAAATGAAAAGCTCCTGCCTCTAACCAAGTGCACCTCCTTATAAGCACAGGAACTGGTGGAAGGCGACGTGGCAAGCCGTTTGATTCAAAACAACTTATCAATTCATCTCGTCTTGCTGGAGCTTTCACGAGGGCAGCTTTCATAGCAGAAATATACTCGTCTGCAACTTTCAATTTCGTTCTTATTTCCTCGCCAACCAGATGAAGGATGTGAGATCAACAGGTCGTATGGAAAAGTCTGAAATGAAATATAAAAGAATTGTAATTAATTGTCTAAAATAATGTACCCAAATTTTGTTCAAATAGCTACCTTGCAAAGACTCCAGTGAGCGCTCTACCAGCCGCAATCATATACGGAGCATTATCCGAGCAAATACATACAACACGGTCGAACGGAACTCCTATATCTCGAATGGCGTCGATTATTGCCGACGAGACTATTGCAGCGTTAACTTCTTCCAGAAATTTTGTGGCTACTAGTCGGAACTTGGAATTCGGCTCAAAACTTGCGAGTAGAACGTTCAAAACTTTTCGATTTTTTACATCCGTGCTCTCGTCGGCAATCACAATGACATCTTTGTCCCTACAAAATTCAGGAAATTTTGATTTTTTAAGTTCGCTTAAAATGGTTATGCAGGTTAACATTATATTGGCGAAGGAGCTTACTTCAGTAAAGATTTTGTAACCTCTGCATCATCCTGCGTGGATAAGTTGACCAACTTGCGAATGCTTGTTTCACTTGGCAAAGTTCGCCCATCCTTTACATTAGTGTGTCTATTGACGAAATTTATAATTTCTGTAAATCTTAAGAGGAATTCCAGCGTCCAAGAAAACATTCACCAGATCTCTCCAAGTATTTTTAGGTCGAAATGCCACTGCTATGCTTGGAGTTGATTTTGACTCATCTGCATTACAAATTTACAGAATTACCTCTTATTTTCTTGTGACTGCCACACTTAAATTATATGATCAAATGATGATACTTACTCCGGTATGACTGATGCTTTTTGGACTTCACATGAGCCTTAACTTTTGATGCTTTCGATGCGTCAATGTCTTTGTTACATAACCCACACAGACATAGGATCGGACTATCGGATTCTCCGCAATGTAACAATTGCGACGGTGCGATTGAGACTCCGCATCACTTCCTGTCTGAATGTCCGAAATTTCTTCAGCAGAGGTTGCTTTACTTTGGTGAGGCTTACCCGCAGATGGATGCGTTTCGCGAGATACCGAACTCTGTGCTTGTGGCTTATATCATAGCCACAGGACGGTTTGGGAACTCGCTATAGTAAATTCTATATGAGGGTCGCAATAGGCATGTTGCCTCGGCGGGCTTATGAGGGTACTTTATAATAAAGTACTCCAAAGCACCTCAAATACAATACAATACAATACAATACATAACCCACAACGAAGTTCTCCATTTGCACCAATAACAAGTTCATCGTCTGGAAACTCCTTAATTCTTTGTTGTGGGTATTTATTTTTATCAACTATTTTTCCCATTTTTTCGATCTGAACAATCTTTCCGATCTGCCACACCCCGTGGATTTCGCTCCACACAACCACAAACGTTCCGACACGCTACGGCATTATAGAACGCGCCAAAAGCCATTGAAAGCATTGGGAAAAACAATGCATGCATAGTTGAGGTTGCTGTAAAAAATGTCCGTGCAATCACAGTTGTTGTTTTTTTTCAGATTTTGCAAGTTCATGTAGAAAAAACTTCAAAGCGGCTGTAATTCTACCTTTTATGCTTTTTCGTGGCGAATTATGCTTTGCTCAAGCTATTATGCTTTTAAAATTTTAGGTAAAAACGGATTGTGATGTTTTAAAATATGCCGATTTTAATTAATATAGTGACCATATAGCTGAAATTACTCCTTCTTTTTTCTGCTTTTTGTGCTTTGGGGTCACTCTACTCAGGACTCTCTTAATATGGATCACGTCCTCAACTGGTTGTTTCCGGCCGAGCGAGGGGAAATGTTGCAGGATAAAATCATACAGGATCCACCTGTCAAGCCTAGAGGGGGGGAAATCCTGCTGTATCAATGTCGAGGAAAATATGACAATGACCACCACCGTGATCAGTACATGGGGTTCAAGAACAATGGGAATAACAACCCCAAGCTACGTCAGCCTGTACCTAAAAAGAACTTCAAGACGAGAAACCCGGATGGAAATCACGTAAATTTTAACAAGGATACTTACGAGAGGAAGAGTTCCGCTTCGAAAGATGATAAGGTGCAAAAGATTTTCTTTACATAATTACTTACATTACATGATGGAATTTTACAGTTACATTCTTTATAGATTGCATTAATTCATTACTGGGGTTATCACACTGTGTTCAAGCCGAGGCCTCATTGCAACTCTAAAATTGGGAAGAATTTTACTGCAGCAACAAAGAGAACACTTGCAAATGTACTTCATGAGGTTCAAGAAACAAGCAAAGGCTCTCAAAGAATATATGGAAACCTTAATAAAAATGCTGCCGAAAGACCTGATTGAAACAGGAAGCAAGTTCAGAATGTTCGGCAGGCCCATGAAGAAAAGCAAAGGCTCCTACGTTGTAAAATTTTCAGCACAATTGAAATGGGTCGTTAACAAACTTTAGGTCGTTTTATATTGAGACATGTTGTCAATCCATATGATTTGATAATAATGGCAGAGCCTGCCGGTATTCGTTTAGCTTCAAGTTTACTGCAAGCTGCTGCGCGGGATCTCGAGCTTCCACAGTACATGTGCTATGACACGACCTACAATTTAGCTGACGCTTACGTCAGTGTGCTTGTTATGCGGATTACATTTGTTGTAGGCCAAAATTTGTTCCCCGTAATGTACTTGATACACGAGAGAAAACTCGAGGCCTTTCATAGAGAATTTTTTCAACACCTGGCTAATATGCTGGATTTAGATCCTTTAACTGTTCCCATTGTGCGACGCCAAAATCCAAAGATTGACGTTCCGTGATAAGGCAAGAGCAGAGCATCTCTTGAGCTCTCTTGATGTCCCCGACATAGAGTTGATACATGAAACTGGACCTACGTCGGAGAAAATCATCAAAGAACTTAAAATATGCAGGCGTGGTTGGTCTCCGTGTGCTTGAGACAATTGCAAGGCAACGTTTGATGATAATGAATGGATCATGTGCACTTACTGTCGTACATGGTACTATTTGGGACCCTGCATCTCAGAGGATGAAGCCAAAGAGGATTACTACCTTTGTCATCAATGTGAAAATTGTCGAATTTCAGTTTAAAGTCGCTCTTGAGTACGTCGGTGGGACTTTTATTACTTTCAATTACAAATATCATACCAGGAGAGAACCATTTAAAGGTGCTATAGCTTTAGACTGAATTATTGTACTGGACTTATTTTAATGGGCACATTGATTTAGAAAAATATTGGTAATGTTGCTATGAACCTGAGTGAAGTAAACTTGTCAAACTTTATTATTGCGCAGTTCTCCACTAATTCTTGGAGGATTACTTGACTGCCATGGAACCTGTGGCTACCGCCTTGGACAAGTTGCAATCCGAGAAAAATTGTCACTACGGTATACTAGGCCCAACGATAATCCGAACTTTGGAAATGCTTGACAAGATCGTCAACAGCAACAATAACAGACGATCAGCTGTTTCTATAGCATCCGATTTGAGAAAAGGATTTCAATCCAGGTTTCCTCAAATAATTGAATTCCAGCCAACTGCCAAGGACGTGATTTTAGCTGCTACTGCTCATCCATTTTTTAAACTTAAATGGGTGCCAGTTAAGTACTGGAGCCAAGTGAAGGACATGTTCATCAAGGAAGCTTACTATTTTGATTTGGGCGAAACTCAAGCAGAAGAAGCGCATGTTGAAGTTGCAGAACTTGACAAATTTTTCCAATTTGAAGATGACGAATCGGATCATACTCTCAACGACACAGAACAAGCTCAAATTCAGTGCCGACAGTATTTAGAGGACCCTGTCAGGGACTTGGGAGTACTGGAAAAGTACAAAATAGTTCGTCGCATGTTCACGAAGTACAACACGAGCTTGCCGTCCTCAGCACCAGTGGAAAGGTTCTTCAGTTGTGCCGGATCAATTATGACGTCCAAGAGAAACAGACTGTCGGATGAGTTTGAGGAACTGGCTTTCTTAAAAATCAACAAGGATTTTTAGTTGTTGTCTCTGTTATGTTGATTTCAGAAGCTTTGATCGTAGTCTTGACTTTCGTTATAGTTTTACAATTTTTAAGTGGAAAAATACGGCATTATTATCAATATTCCATATTCCACATTTCAGACTAGTTATAAGAAATATATATTCCATAATTCCATATTTCAATCCAGTAGTACGAAATAAGTATTCCATATTCCACATTTTAATCCAGTAGTATGAAATAAATATTCCGTATTTCGCATTTCAATCCAAAAGTACTCAATTTTATTCTATATTCCACATTTCAATCCAGTAGTTTTCAGTTTTATTCCATATTTTATATTCCTAATCCAACAGCTTGGGCGTTTGAGTCCTAATCCTTAGTCCCATTCCCTAACATGCTGGAATAAGCATCACTGGTGAGCGCTCAAGTATGCTCACATGTGTGTAAGCTGGAGCAGTGAAGAATTTCTCTTTCCGATCATTAATGCCCAAAGCACGAATATTTGTTGTCCTCCTAAAATTCAAGCACCTCACCCACTACGTTTCTGGAGTAAGAGGAATTGATTGAAATTCGCGTCTCTCTTTTTATGAATAAGCAAGAAAGATAACAAATGCATAATATTTGGGATTAAGGTTCAGCGGTTAATCATTACAGTCCCCGGTCCAGTTCAGCGATGAGCATTTTAGTTAGGTGGTCAGCGTTCAGCGGTTCAGCTGATTAGTAGGAAGGTCAGCGGTCAGCACAATAGAACTGGCCCATGAGGACTGAGATGATGCTTTGTTTCGTCAAAACGATTTAGGCAATTGCATCTACTCCTACTCACCTTAGTTTGTGCTAAAACTCGCTCAGCTCTGCTCACTATGGGTTTCAAAAGTCACGTTGACTAATATGCATGTGAACTAATCAATATTAACTCCTCCGTGCCTGCACTTTGCTATTGACTCATGAAATAGCCTCTTGGTAAATAGTTTTCGCATAAGGCCGGTCACCACATGGCCCATTTCAATGTGACATTGGTGTTGCTCTCACTAACTTAGTTGAAAAAACCGGTTTGAAGTCCTTCTCCATGCCTGCACCAAATTTCTATTAATTAACTAAAATTTCTTTACGTGGGCGATTTTCTTTAACAACTCGGTCAACATTTAGGGCCTGTGAACATAATATTGACTTTTTTTTTATCTATAGACTTTTGAAAAACTTGGTCCTAAAGTTTCCTAATGAATTCCAAATGGCCCTGGCTTCTAGGCTATAAGGAATTAATAGATTTGAATGAGTGAATAGAAATTATTAGCACCAGTTAATGTAAACAATATAGCGTGGGTTTTGATGTTTAATTCCATGAGGATCGGATTGTTTGTTTCACATAAATAAGGAAATTACAAATCCAATAAGCACCTAACTCTTGTTAGTTTTCTCCTTTTTTTATACTTCTTTTGGTCCCAGTTTCAGTTGTTTAAAATATGGGCACATTGAATCTGAAAAGTAAGAATGCGCAATGTTCCGGTGAGAAATAAATACGAATCACGTCCGTTTAAAAAACATTCGGCCTTGGCTGAATCTAAGGTCTGTGTTTTGAAGTTTATTCATTCCATACATGTTGTATTCCAGACGAGTAGCTTTAAAGTTCAAAAAATAAAAGTACAGTAAGCGAATAGTTAGTATTGTCAATTGATTTTTAATTAAGTGCAGCAAAAAGGGTTCTGGGGCCAATAAATCGATCAGTTGTCAAACGTAGGGGGGTTTAATTAAAATTTGACACTGGCAAACTATTGCCACTGTAATTACAAACTATAGTTACGTTGTGAACATGTATTTTTCCAATGAACAACTTTTTAGTAGCGGGGGCCTCTTTGCTTTTCCTCAAAGGTCACACTTATAAAGAAGGCGCGTGCACAGTACATGAACCATTCTCCTCAGAACCTTCTGAGCATTAGCAATACTTGGTGCACAGACAAAGTTAACTTTACACCTTTTTAAGAATTCGCCAACATGAAACTCATTCCGAACAAAGTCATTTCAGCAAAGACGATCCATTGCCTTCATTCTGGCTTCTTTTTTACAAAGTTTTTCGATTTTCATCCGTACAACTGGAGTGATAATGGTCTAGTGGTTGAAAACAATTGGAAGCGCAAAGTCTTCTGGCCAATT
>JAQIWI010001450.1:0-16431 GCA_034698825.1 Deuterosminthurus bicinctus | reverse complement strand
GTAAGTCAACTGGTAGGGATATTGCACCAGTGATGAACATGCTGGTGCACGCAAATACATTCACATAAGAGACTAACTTTCTTCCGCATAACTTCCAAATCCTAACGTTCCTGTTAAGCTCACATTATCATGCACATTGTGTCTTGCACCCAACCCCAAGGCCTTAAGTACTCGCTCAATGCCATCCAATAAAACCGTGGAAAATTTCTACGGCCCCCTCTCAAACCGCATAGCCACATGCATTGCACACACATTTATATGCATTTAAATCGCACACGTACGTAGTAATACGCATTTACAATGCACCAGACTAGCTATTCTGGTAAAACTTGTTGTTATTTTCAGTGCCGGCAGTTCAATTCTTCCCACAGCACCAACTCAATTTCTGCTGATGCGTCGTGAATGCCTCTTTAACGTCAGAATCCCTCCAACGACCTTTACACACGTAAACACATATATAAGCAACTTCTTTTTCACAATTAATTGGCCTTATTGTTCTCTTCTTCTTGAACGAGGCTTGTATTGGCCAAAATGCTCAAATACTTGAATACAGTCTCCTCTTGTTCCCGGACTCATGCATAATACAGGTAGTCTAATGACTACAGCATGCGGAGCTAAACTAGATGTGTCAAAACTCGGAATTTTCAATTCATTTCCACTGTGGAAATGACGACGTAGAGGGGAGAGAGAAAATCCCACAGGAAATGATAGAAGCTCATTGAAGCGAAGTAAAAGAAGAAGAATCTCTGGTGAAAAGCTCTGCTTTTCATTCAACACGCAGCAATTTTAATTCAAATGCTCTCTCCCTCGTCATCTTGAAGTTGTTCTGCTGGATTTTTCCACAGTGGATGTCGTTGACATTGCTGAGAACATTGTGAAAAGGGACAGGCTCTCTCTCTCTCTCTCTCTTGTGGATATCAAGTAGTAGTAGACGTGAAATTTGAGTCACTCCGAACTGAGTGACTTTAGAGAGAGATTAAGGGCGACAAGAAAAATATGACGGATAATTTGTCAAGTGGATATGTATACGTGTTAGGCCGCATAGAAACGTTTGGAGAATCTTTTGTGTGTGATTTTAAATATGACAAAATTAATGATGTCTGGCTTCGGATGACAAGATAAACAGCGAAGTTCATAACTCAGCGTTTTGAAGAACTAGCGGCAGGAGGGGTCACTGTAATCCTCTACTGCATTAGTTGCTGAGATAGATGAAACAATAAAAATCTCTCTACAGCTCCCTTGTTCCACTACATAGCCCACTGAATTCCACTGTCTCTCTGTAGTTTGTTTTCTTTGCAAATTAAGTACAGGAGACGCGCAAAAAAAACTGAGCAACTTGTTTCGCTTGGCTTCAATTTTACTGCCATCGGCTCACTGACTGGCCACACAGATTATGATTTAACTTTTCCGGTTGAGATTATAATGACTTTTGTGGCTACAGCGGATGACAAACAGCCTCGTACTGCTTACCAAGATAAGACTATTAAAGTTTCATCCCGCTCCACATATAGTATAAATTATTATTTGCAGAATTCCAATTGCGTTACAAAACTTCCACTAACATTGCGAACGTTGCTCTGGCACAGCGGGCCTCTATGTCAATGCTAACGCAACTGGATGAGCTTACACAAAGGAATGATTATGATGAAGAGTTGTGTGTGTGTTCCATGCGAGCCAAAAGGTATACAGCTATGATTCAGATCCTTCCGTTCATTACGAATGCAATGTGACGGTATTACTTTTTATGAAGCCTTTTGCCTTGCCATCTTCCCTAACTCTGACGACGGCTTGGCTTGCACAAACATGTGACTTTTCGGATGACATACGGAGAGGACTACGGAGGATTGTGGACAAAACTTATGCAAATATTTGAAGAAAAAGCAGGAGCGTTCGTTCAGTCAGTTCGGCACATTTATTCCTGATTACAATGTGGCCATGAATATTTATGAGTAGTAAACAGAACAGGCTGAACGACCTTAATGAATCTTACCCCCTAGGAGTTTAAAATACACAGTCATATACACATGTTGAATATTTAGTGCTCTATTCTTGTGGACGTGCCAACACAAGCGCACTCCCTCTTCTTCACTCGAGACAAGGGCCAGTGCAAAAAGATACCCCAGGGAAAATTATCGGAGTTTTTCACTGAAAAAATTCCAGCAATAGCTTGTATGAATGATAATCCCAAGTCATTTGAGGTCACTGTGGCAAACTGGCGAGTGTCCTCTCGTAACGCGATACCTCTTACCGGTCTCAGGACCGGGATGAAACCAGAGAAAACTGAGAATAATGAAGTGGCAGGAAGTTGCATAATAATGCTGACACGACACAAACTACACGTGGGAAGTTTGGCCAACGTCAGCACATGCGAATATATTCTTTGCAAAAATAGACCAACTTTTCCACCCTTATTTCCAGAGAAAAATGTTCAAACTTTGTCCCATGACAGCTTAACATCCCTCTTTTCTACTGTCTACAGAACAGCAGCACGCAATCTTTCACGAACAGCCAACTCGGGCGGATAACAAAATGAATAAATGACCCATTAACATTTTTAATTTCACTCATTCTTTATGATTACCCATTCAAACAAAAGGTTTCCAATAGCGCGCCACTATTAAAACTCCTTCCGCCACTTTTAAATCAATGCAATGGAGGGAACACAGAAATTGATTAAAATGCACTGTCACTGATGCGTAATTTAATTCCAAGTGCTCCAAGCAAGCGGAGGCGACTGCTCAAAGTTCACAATGAATTTTTTATCAGGGTGCATATGGTAAATTAGCAATAAGCATTGATTTCAAACCGTTCGCCCAATCGGGGATCACTTTAGGCTATATGCTGGGAGAACAATAGTAGCGATTTATTCATTTCATCAGCAGCAGCGCTACTCCTTTTAATCACTAATGGATCAGGCGGCGAATGACTCTACACATTCAATCTCATTAAGCATGTGCAGTTATCACCAGCTCCATTTATAGCACCCGATTATCCTTCTCTTTTACGACACTGACTATGCAATAAAGGTCTTTAAGTCGCACGAGTGAGTGCAGTGAGATTCAAGACGAATGAGAAATTTCCGTTCTATGCACTCTGCTTTGTCAAAACACAGAGCCATGACTTTCTAGGAACCACCAGCCTGAATCTTTGTCTGATGGCAAATGTACATTTCTCCTATTTGGCTTTTCAGCACGTTAGTAGAACCAGCAAAGGCTGTAACATGAATATTACTAGTAGCTAGCCATTACCACATGCAGGCTCCAAGGAAGAAGCAATGGGCGAAACAGTAACGAGCTTTTCCTGCCACATTGATCATACTACGCCAGTTTATTTTCTCGTGTCATTTCCCATACCATCCCCTCTTTCTAGAAGGCTTCCTGCGTTTGGCTTATTCGCGAACGCCTGCAGTGTTGGAACCGAAATTCATAATTCCTCTAGACCGCTGTCATCATACAAAAGTTACTGAAAGATAAATAATGGATTAAAAACCACGAGAATGTCATATAAACGAGCAATTTAAGGTAAGGATAATGCAAGTATAATTTCATGGGTCGGTCGGTCACTTATTTCTCTCTCGCTCTGTCTTTACGTCCTAATTGCTCTCTGTGGTCTTGTTGGAGTCTCTGGACCGTGGCATGCCTATATAATCCAACCATACTCTATGCGCTGAACCCAAAGGAACCAACATACTGCTAGTCACATGGCTCAGAGAGGGCATTTATAGGCCGTCCACACTGCCATAAAATATACTTGAATGGACTTTTTTGTGTCATTATGAGCTGATGCGAATGGGACGCATTGGATTACTATACTATACATTTAAAACTTGAGACACAGACGGTTCATTTAAAGCCCATTATGACTCTCAGCTTCAGGTGAAGAGACATTAGATTTGTTCCGATAAATCAAACAGACCACACGCAGGACAAGAAAAAGTTAGCCATTTTCTAGATTTTTTTTTATTAAAATAGTGGATCAAAAATGGAAGAGGAAACTTTTACTTCCATTAGATTTACTGTCGCTTTGTACTTTATTGGAAGCGGAGGACTTTTTAGGAGGGAAAAAGCAAACATTTTTGTTACAAAGAAGTGAGGGGAGTTGTGTGTACATTGGAAAGAGAGAGAGAGAGCGGGTATATCACGTAAATACAAGTAAAAGCCTGCCTTCGTGTTTGATTTTATACTGCTTTTTTCTTCTTCCTCTTAAGGAGCCTCAGAATTACCAGAAGTTGAAGGGAAGAGACATTAAGAACTACTCAAATGGCTCTATGTCCATACACGGACTTTCTTAAAAGGACTTGAAGTAGTGCACGCAGTGGAGCTACAACGAGGATATCAAGATCACATTGGCTAGTTACAATAGAAGCTCACACAAACACACACGAAGAAACACTGAGGAAAGCCGAAACGATAAATAAGTGTATGTAATAGTAAAGGCTGGGAAACAAGTTGCCAGTTAGGATTTCCTGTGTGTACACACGCGCAAGCAAGCAAACGGTAGGTAAAGCAAAGATCTGTTGGGGTCTCTGTGTATTTTTCCACCATCCATCCTGTCTATAGCTCTTCCGTGTCCACTATTATAAGACTGTGATGTGTGTGCACTTGTAGTGAGCAGTGTATCTGGACACAGGAAGGGAGTCTCTTTTCCTCCGCATCTCTTACATTTCAATGACCATCATTCTTTCTTCCCTTTTGCCCATTAGACACTTTAAGAACCAACTCCGCCTCTTATTTCTATTTTCATTATCTGACCTACAAGCAATTCCAATAAAATATACTGTTATACACTCGTATACACACTCAGTATCATCACCACCCTACACTTTCTTTCCCTCCTTACTCCAAACTTTCCCCAATTTTTCTTCAATGGTACTTCCCAGCATTTTCCCAACTATATTTCAAGTGGACTATTCCCGGAGTCCTCTTAAGTGACGTTCAGTCTGTAAGCTCTCCTTGCAGTCTTCGTCTCTGACTGACTAACGGTCCTGGGTTTCATTACGTCTGTATGTGTTTGTTTAATGTGCATTGTAAGCGACTGATTGAGACTAAAAAGAGTCTATGGTTGGATTTTGAATGCTTCTAGACCAATGTTTCTCACACTGTAATTAGTGTTTACTGTAGCCATAGAATGAATGACAGTGGCTGGATTGGCTCAGCGGTACAATCCACAAACATTCCTCTGGCTGGATTAGCAGTCCCGCAGTTATAGACTCAAGTTTATGGCCGCAGTAGTTAAAGAGCTAAAGATAAGGGCATCTCAGCGGTTTTTCTATGTGCCATAAGCCTTAGCAAGCCAATTCATTTGCTAATTTCAAAGTCTCTTTTCATTTATTTAACAGCCCAACGGATTGTACTAAGGCCCACGTGTGTGCGTAAATATAAGTCCTCATCTGCTCTGCGTGTGCTTGTATGTATGTGTGAGCATTTTCGCGTCTTAGCCATCTCAAAGAGAGAAGAGACCTTTCGCCGCTCGGCTCACACCGACGGTTAACTTCCTCGCTTCACGTGGAACTGGAAGTCATTTATCCATTTTACTGCTTTGCCTAAATATATTCACACTGCTCCCGTGTATCGGCCGGTGGTGGTAAAAATGCAGGAGGGAAATCCCCCTTGAGCTCCTTCCCAAATCTCCTCTTTACTGCCAGCAGCACTGTGGGGTTGGATGTGTGTGCATAAGCTAAGACCCTTGGTCCTCGTACAATAAGTACTAGCCCTCCTTGTCAATGTTATGCAAGCTGAAGAATGCACGGTATACACATTGTAGCTCGTAGTGTGAGCTATTCTCGCGAAGCAATTTCCATCGGTTTTTATTCCCTTTTTTGCTTATTTCATGACTTTCTCTCCCCATAGTCGATGGTTCCGTAAAGAAAGAGATTCTCCTAGTATATATGCATGTCCTATTCCGCATATTGCTTTCCTAAAAGGGAGACTTAGCAAAGAGAAGCCAGAGCAGTTTAATAGGAATTCCATACGGCTAGTTGAACGTGAGTGGCTCGTGTCTTGTGCTAGAGTAAGCAGTGCGAGTAACGGAGAAGGATAAGATTCGGAGGGAATATGACGACAGTGACATTGAGTCATGAAAAAACAGACCGCATGAAGAAGACGACACACTCTCAGTTTACTTTTGTCATTCACTCTTGTACAAATGTTGCTCATGAGATGACAAGGACCTCAGAACTAATAACCATCACATACATTCTTACACCCTACAGGATAAGAATCTACACTGGGGCTCTGTGAACACATTACTCCATCCCACATCCTTCTACGCACACACACACGCACATAGCACACACACACACACACAAACCCTGACATGTTCTCAGGACTTGAGCCTCTACAAATCCGTTCTTATTATACTCCTGTATGTTTGCAGATGGCTTATGGCCAGTCGCTAGTCACTGGCTCCGTAAGCCCATAGGCAGTCACAAAGTACGTCGCATCGGAAGATAACGTGAGTCTGCTGGTGGGTCGAGAGCGTGTGAACCCCAAGGATTAGTTTGTATTTTTTCGGATTTACTCTCTCACAAAGTCAGTTTGCTTACGTGTTGACTCTTGCCACATCATAAAAGCTTCATAAGGAAAATATTGTGAAATTTGAACCCCGAATCGACAGGCAGAATATCATCTACATCACCAGTTATTTAATACGGATTCGCAAACTATGCTCGAATTAAAATGAATATCAATAACGAAAGCACTCTCGCCCGCCACAGTTTTGAGATCGGTAGAAATTAAACATTTATTGACACTGAATGGCGCCTCTTTACGACGTCTGTGCCACAGAGATTTCCTTCGTTCAGCGAAGTCCTGCTCTAATTGGAATATCTGATTTACATATTAATGTGAGTGAGCGGTAAAGTGATTTATTTTACGGCTCTTGGCATCTTATCATCATCAATTTCCCCATTAAAGGCTTTTTAATTAGGCTTAAAAAGAGGTGCGATGAACTTCCGCCGAAAGCCTTAAGCACACACACTCACACGTAACCGTGTACACTTTCGTACAAAGAGGCGGCACTAAAAGTTATGGATTCGCAGTCATTTAGTATGCATGACACATAGCAGGTTTGTAAAGGGGCTTTACCACCTACTGCAAAACAAGCTCTGTGCGAATTGGCTTGTTGTTGTAGCCCTTGTTATTGCAGTTGTAAGTGCGCTTGTGCGATTCATCACTCTAGGCTTTCATATCCCTACCCACGTCATGCATATTTATTTAACATTCATGCCGGGACTTAACACCATGTCAGTACACAATTGAGCATCTTAATTTGACAAACTACCCTGCACTCTAATTTGTTCACAGTGTCAAGCAGAAGGAATCCTGACGATTTCCTACATGATGACCAGAACCACAGAATATTTTATGCCATACGCTTCAATATCCTTATCAATTGCAAGCCAAGACTTCAGCTATGCATTCCATAAGATCCACCAAACATTTTTTAACCACCCCATACGCTTCTCGCTGAGCACAACAAGGATGAATAACACTTGAAAGCCGTGCAAAAAGACAAGCTCTATGGACCCTAACCATCAACCTTCTCAAGTGTCGCTACGTACACATGCTTTGCGAACACCCGAGTACCTACTTTACATGACTAGCAAAACCCTGTTCATGTCATCATGGCCAACAGCCCATAAAATGTAAGTTGATTTTCCTAGTCCTTGTTACACTACTGGTATGGTAAAATCAATACAGCTCGTTGCAATCCAAGCTCATTGATGATAATCTGAAATATATATCTGCTTAATCAATATGCTAATTCCAAACATGCGCACGTTTACATACATAACGACTGTGTCAAAAAACTGGCCTAGTAAACCTGTGGAAGACTTGCAAATCTCAGCGAGCAGTAGAGTAGAGACCAAGTGCACACAGCCTGGATGAGTTCCAATGAACGCATTAAAGCTAAAATATTCCTCTGGATTCACTAGAGGCAGATTCTGTTACATGCCACAAATATTCCAAGAATTTCTTCGTACCGTGGCTTTCAAATAATTTGTAAATATTTTAGCAAAATCAGTCCAACACTCACTCAGCCTCTACTGTTCCACTACCATTTAAAAGGAACAAGAGAGAGAGGAGATGGAGTGAGATGGTTGTGTAATGGAGAATTAAATGCTAACGGTACAAATTATTGCTCTTTCTCAAATCTTCCTGGCCATTGTGCAGGTCGAAATAATAAAGGAGTAATAATTAGGCCAGCTTAAGATTGAATTAACAACAGCAGTGTGCTGAGTTCTTGGAGCAAAACTAATTGCACTTCACTAGGGAGCCTCTCGCACAGGGTATGCTTCATATTAATGACACCGGCTAAGTGACTTCCAACTATAGTTCCTCTCTGGCTACATTACCAAAGAAAATTGAATCCATGTCACGAAGAGGGGGAAGACTAAATTCATTCTTAATGGACCAACTACGTACATGTGGAGGAATTTGCATGGGAAGATGTTGGTCCTAGAGTTTACTGGAAACACAATTAGGGCGATGACACGAGACTAGCAATTAGTAAGAAGCTCAGGACCCTCTCACAATGCTAATACCAAAACCAAGATGATGATGGAGATGAGGCCTGAGGTGAAAATATAATAGAAACACACTACACATACTAGGAAGGAATGCGACCAGTGTACATACATACAAAGCTTGTTTGTCCAAAAGAGATGCAAAGAGCACAGAGAGGAGTTCATCATCACTTTGTCAACTCATGAAAGATGAGAGTGAGGAGAGAGAAAGATGAGGGAGGAGAGGGACATACGTGTACTAAGAAGGTTGTTAAACTATATGAGGGAAGACTTGCCTCAACATTGTGCCATATTATCATTTACCTCGCCTAAACTTTTAAGAAAACATGAGAAAGAACGCGTGGAGTGTACTTCGTTAAGCGGAGTGTCGACAGACGGTTGATTTTAATAAGGAAAAAGTGCCTGTACACAAAAAACAGGCAGAACGGATGCGAAGAAACGAAGCGGATGGGAGAGGATGATGCGGGAGAGGAGATGAAGAATCATCAAGGTTTAACTTTTCAGAAAAATTCATATTCAGTCAAGTTTCCTGAGGACAAGGAAGAGAGAATTTCCTCCCAACGGCTCCGTTGAAACACTTTGTTTTCCATTAATAATGCAACATGCAGCAGTAGCAAGTCTTTCTTTCTCCTACCTCACAGTCCTCTGCGCTAAAAAACATGCATAAAGCTCCTATTTGGCTGTGAGAAAGATAATATAAAGAGAGCCCTGGACTCAAGCTTTATTCAGAAGAATAAACTTTGTATTACACGTATGACCTGACTACCTTTCTTCACCTCCTCTTACTACCTACTTGTTAATCCTATTGTATTTATGCAGGAATGTGCAGAGAGAGAAATTTCGCAGGGTTGTCTTTTCTTTGTTGTTCTTATGTGTGTGTGTGTGCAAAAAACTTGACAACGTAATATGTTACCACGAACTGGAACTCTGTGTAATCTCTACTACTCATCTCTCTCTTGTCCTTGCACTGGATTTTTCCGCCGCGCATTCTCCTCTGCAGAAGGCACTGAACTGCATTGCAATACATAAGAAGTATAGCTCTATCACGCATAAGGCATGAATAAGCTCGCCATGAGAAATTGAGTAATTCCAAAAGCTCCTTCTTCACAGCCTGTCAACAACAGTGGTGAGACGACAGATGAAAAGCCCCTGTCATATCCTTTTATGCCTTATGAGCTGTAGAAAGTCACACACACACAGTTCATGCCACTACAAACACACATGGACCTGTCAGTTCAGATTCCGGAAATATGGATTGTTGTTTTTGTGACAAAAAACATGATGAATAATTTAGATTTATGCAAAAGACTGGCGGCACATTCCTCATAAAAATTCCCAAGTTTTTAATCCAGCTATACCATGCTCTGCTTAGGCACACACTTAAGATTGTTTTCTTTGGCTCTTTTCAACTGTCAATATATCATCCAGTGGTTATGCAGAAAAGAACTTTTTTAAATATTTCCTCCATTACCCCTACGATTTAAATTATTCATTGTGAGCCATTATCAACGCCATCATCCACAGCAGCTAAAGCGTATAAAAGTAATGTGGTGAACCAGTATGTTTGCAAAATAATCATCCGTGTGTTCATGGCTCGAGAAGTCTCAGAAAATAATGACGAAACAGGTTTAGCTGGATCTTAATGCCCTTACTATTATTCTATTTGAGATGCTTTGATCCTACTCATTTTCATATTTGATTTTCCACGAGGGAAAACCTATTCCGTAGCATGTACTAATGTACTTTTGCCTGGAAGGGCTATGGATGCAAAGATGCATTGCGCGGGCAGTTCCACTAAAACGCATAACTCATTGTACTGTATACAATAGTACAGTTCATAAATTTAATGGAAAAACTTACCAAATGGATATGATGTGCTGGTCAGAAGTAGACAGAATAAAGGGCGAGACTCGGATGTAGCACTGGCAGCTGTAAGAGAAAATAGGGAGGCTCATATTATTATTATTACATTTGTAGCTTCACTCTTTGTGAGTGGCAATATCATAGTTGAATGATTTCTAGGGAACTAAAATAATACTTTCCTTCCGAAAGATCAGTCATATATGGCACACATTAGTAGGGAAAGCATGGAGATTTCGTTCAGGCGCGTACTACAGGGCATCAAACTTGGAGCTGTTATGAGAAAAGGACGTGATGGGAAGGGGAGAATGCTTTCGAGGCGGCATACGCGTATCGCGACTACTGATCTGACGTTCAGTAGCCATTTCAAATGGTCACTCAATCTATTCTGAACTACCACTACTGTTACGACTGAGTGCCGTGTGTGATCAGTAGGCCAAGAGGGTCCCGCTATCCCATCTGTAATGGGCATGGCTAAAGTGAAATCAAAATGATTCTCCTTGCCGTATCCACACGTTCGTATTGTATGCATGTACACGCACGTGAGTAGATGTCGTACTATAACAAAAAGCTTGTTCTTATCTGATTCAGATAAACATTACTGTATAAGAGAAAGGCAAATCCTTACTGCGAATTTAACGGATCCCTAATAATAATGGAACGGTCTGTAGGATCATTGCCCACTGTGATGTGAGCTTTATATATTAACTTTTTGATGGGGGCCAGGAGGATGAAGAGAGAAGCCAAATGTCTCAGGAGCGAACCATTGGAGGTCTTGGTTAATAAATGACCGGAGCTAGAATGATAAATTTACCCCAGTCTCGGATCACAGTGGTATGTAGTACTGCATTATTATTATGGCTCAAGGAAAAGGAGGAGGCAGGACGCGAATCACTACGGCCGTGTAAGTGTACGTAGTATTTCCTACGTGTCTCTTAATAGGTTCTCTACGCTCAATCTTTCACCCTCCGTAGGTTAAATAATAACTGTCACTGAACTCTGCAAGACCTTCCGAACTCCCAACTAAACTTCTCATGAGATTCTTCCTTTATTGAGTTAGCAAGTTGAAGCGGGACCCGGATAGCTGGCTCAATTGCATGTAAACAGTGCAGGAGAAGGTATGAAAGTTAAGGCGATTCCATCAATTTTCCCCAAACATCTTTCCTCTCCTTTTTCGTCATTCCTTGAAGATCAATTCTACTCCTATTGCCAATCTTCATAGGTCGCTCTTATCATTATCTTTGGAATTTAATGTATGTACTCGATTTTGAGGACCATAAACCTAGCTCCAAAACATATTCCATCTTCCACCATACATCAAACAACCCGACATCCATCCCATATACAACCGTATTAGGATTAAAACATATTTGTCAGCGTGACTGCGCTGGACATTCGTATCTGCATTATCTGAAAGCATAGCATAATACACAATAAGACACAATACAATAGCCGTTGTAAGGTATTCTGTAATACTCTTTTGGAGGAGGTGAAGATGATAATTATAACGCTTAAGACAAGCGAAGCGAGAGTGAAGAAGACGGCAAAGAAAGTCGAAATGAAACTACTTTCATCTAAATTGACTGCGGTTCTTTCGTGAACGCATTACATCCTCCGAGGAATTTCCCGCTGATAATAGAACTATTTTGAGTGTGGACTGAAGATTCTTCGTCATGTTGTTATTTTGCTTGTACCTCACAGGCATGGTCTATGTCACCATAGACTTTTATTACACAAGTTTTCGCTTTTCTCTCTCTCACTCTCCCCATCCAAATTTGAGGTATACTACTCTTTCATTTCGAAATATATGATGTGAATACGGGGATACACCAGGGCTCTATAGTCCCAGTAGATTAAATTGCGCTTTTTGCTCAAATTGGGATTTTATTTATGTAGAAAATAGTCTGTAAATATTCACTGTACAAGTTCCGAAATGAGGATGCATATTTTCCACTTGCTCACATTTGCCAACTTGTGTACATGTTGGAAAAGTGTGTACGCGTAAGGCGGAATGATGGTTGGAAAATGTGCATGAGCCAAGGAGCTGTAACCGTAAATCTAAATCCGGAAGCTGGACTCATGAATGGTGCGTGTGTGTGTGTACCGATCCTGAGTGCCTCGTTCCCAGATGCGTCTGTACAAGTTACAGAAAACTACTAGCTAGAAACGACGGAATGCTTTTGAATAGAACTCTCCCTTTTAACTAGCAGCGAATAACATGGACGAAGAAAACCTATGATCATGAATAATAAATTAGTCCTAAGATGTACAATTCTCTGTTGTTCCCCAAACTTTTACGAGCTTCAGCTTGAAGCATGGACTTGGATGAAGGCTGGCCTCATACGGGCCATTCCTTTGGTCCTTAAACTGACTCTAGCCTAAATTTCAAAGTCAATCTAATCCTTCGGGAGAAGCAAGTAGAGTCCCAGTAGTAAGTGGCGAGTGTGTGTGTGTATATGTGCACCAGCGGAAGCCGTCCTGTTGGTACGATCCAATTCAAATGGTTGGAATTCATTCAAAATTTAACCGCTCCTTTCCCTACCCTTCTACGTACACCTACGCACAACTCTCATGTGCACTTATTTCTCTCCCTTAAACTTGTGCTCCATTTCCCTGAGCAATGGTTTCCAATTTATTATAAATTAGAACGTACGGATGTACACCGCACATTCCCGTTATAGCTTATGCCCATGTGTAAAGGAGTTGGATAAGAGGTGAGTATGGAATTTAAAATTTTCTCCAATTTTTCTTATACAAATTGCGGTTTCTTCTGAGTGAAGTGCACTAGGAAGGAACGTAAAAGTCTCCTGTTGTTCAAAGGGAGCTGTATAGCGACCGGTAATAACTTTCATCATTCATGATATTGAAATCGTTTTCAATTCCAGCAACCCCAACAATTTCCTCCTGTCCGACGCATAAATTTCCAGTAAACACGTGCACTGGGAGAGCCATGTAAGGGAGAGGAATGAGCCACGTACGGATATGAGCAGTGACGCAGAGAACATAAGTTGTTGCCGGACGTACACATACGCACACACACACGAAAAATATCGCAGAACTCACTCCTGCTCCCAACACATTCGCATACATATTTAAGTCTGTTGCACATATATTTCGGGCTACTCCCTTGGTGGTCATAATATTGAAATGATGTCGACAATAGCATTTTGTTGCCGAGTGACGCTATTTTACAATGGTTTGACACTCCGTTGTGAGGCAACTCTAATATTCAGCTGCCGATGTATAAAGAAATCAAATGAAAGTTGGCTGTGACGTATGAGAATTACACTGAGCCTGCCAATCAATCTCAATTTTATTTCATCGTTACATACTACAAGCAGGGGGATAATATTCCGGCCTTTCATTTTTCTCTGCTCCAGATTTTCTAAGTACAACAAGAGTAGTAGTAACATGCTGCTAGGGCTAAGTCCCAAGCTTTCCCTTCACAATTTCATTGTGAGCTCAGATCCAGGCACTTCCCTCCTGGTCCAGCTTGCAACACGTCGAGGCATAGGGGAAACTTGAAGTATGTACGTGCGTGTGATCAAATGACAAATATGGGGGAAGATCCGAGAAAGTGCACACATCAAATCGACATCTGGTCTGCTGGGACCATTGGACTGGTCAATGGATTCAACTTATGTGAGCACTATAAAACATCGAGTCCCATAGGCCCACGTCCTTAATAGAGGGAAGTGTCGGCCAAGACAGCTTGACGAGAAGAGTCGGACTGGGCGCGGGCTCTCTCACTGATGAACCCCACTTGTGCGTGTGTGTGTCTGCTCTGAAATCAGTAGCATAATAATGTGTCTCTCTTCCGCACACACGCACATGCTGCAGCAAGAGCCATTAAAGTCAAAATTCTTCCTCACTCTCTTGCTCTTTCATTCTCCACTGGGAAAGAAATGTGAGGGTTTGGCGGTCACGATTAGCAGTCCTCTTACCCATCACTTTGTACACGTCAGAGCCTTAGCACTCGATCCATGGAAAATGTCCGCCTTTTCTACCTACAAACCTCTTGGTACAACACATCTCTCTCTTTTTCTTCTTTGTAGTTCGTACTTGAAACAGAGGATCTCATCAGCCTTCGGCTTGATAGAAAGTCAAAATATCGATTTTTCTCATGCCAATTTCTCCTAGTCTTCACAGACGGCACCAAATCATTACATTACATAAGTGTTCGTGCCGTCGCCGCAAGGATTGCCCTTGTTTTTGCGATTATCGACTGAGTTTATTTGGCATTTCCGAAGTACACAACATGATCTATTTTTGCTGCAGAGGAAAATCTGTGTCGGGATAAACGTAACGTAGTAGTGAGCTCGATATTTGCGTGATGAGTAAAGTATAAGCTTCCGTGTGTACATGCACACATGGTATCCTCACTGGCTCTTTGTGTATTCAACCAACGATTTTCATCTCTGATTCAGCACATAGAAGGGCTTAGAAAGAAGGGAGAAGGAGACGTATGAGAGATTTTCTATAGGACAAGAAAAGAAGAATACAGTTGGCCAAAAACCGAAATCCTCAATTCACATTAAATTATGAAAAGTATTAAGGAAGGAGGAGAGAGAGAGGAGGAGTAGGTACTGGAGTGGTTAGTAAGTACAGCCGTCGTAAATCCTACATCCAATTCTAAATCCAATCCTCTGTAGTGCACACACATTTACAAGCGCCCCTCTCCCCCCTTCTTCCCACTGTACTTTCTTGTACTCTGTACACATTTAGCATTCCACGTGAATGAAGTTTTGATTTATAGCAGGAAAATCAGAGCGATTAGGAAGCGGTTTACGGTTTACTCACTCGTGCCAAATTCCTTACTCAGGCAAGCCGTGCGAGCGGACTCTTATTTTACATTTTAGTGTACCTTTTAGACAGCAGCTCACGTAGCTGAACAAGCATACAGACAGACTATCCTTTAGTGTAATGCTATGGTAAATTCTGTGTTTGTGTGTGTGCGCGCTCAGAATATAATTTAATGCATTATTTACGGAAGTAGACACAAACAGAGTGTTAGAGTAATAAGAAAGCATGTGAACATTACACTTAATGGGCTCTCCCTCCTCCTCCCTCGTCCATAGCATCTTTTGGATAGACGCACAGACTTATGCAATACAATACTCATATTGTCATGGTACGCACACACGAGGATTTTAACGCACATTTGCATATAGCAGCATTTCAAGGGATGCGTGATGCTGGAGTTAAAGAAATTGCCGTATGGACGGGAAGGATCACTCTCGCTCACCCAGACGAAATATGTCAAAAATACGTCTCGTCAGCTCTAGAAAGGGAGTCACTTATGGACGCGCTTTAAAAAATTAGTGCGATCACAAGAAGTAATCAGAAATGCGCCACACGTGCACTCCAGTCTTTGACAAGGAGTATGAAAAGCCGCATTCATTCACAGACAGACGCCTGTAGTTGAAAATAACTCGTATGGAATTTATTTATAATGACATTCCTCTGATGCATCTTCTATGAATGGTGCACTGAAAAAACTAGACATATTCCTTACAAGGTTACACACACGTACACTCGCTCTCCCCACTAACAACAACATCCACGTCACTTTCAACTCACAGTTCTGCTCTGTCGATTGAGATAGCATCATCATGTCATTATGAAGAGATGTTCCGTACTTGTGTCATAACAATCATTCCCCTTTTACTTCTATGACTCTATTATATCATAGCAATATCATTATTACATCCAATTCAACTGCAGAATCATAAAACGCACTAAGAATATTACTAGCCTGTCCATTACTAGCAGTATGACCAAATGACAATCGTAACCTGTTGCCCTGAAAGTGAATAACAGTAAAGGCAATGGAGTTTTCCCATTTACAAAATGCCTGTCGTTTTGAAATTCGTAGTAAGTTGACCCAAACAGCTCCTTCTAATTCCCTCAGAATTGTTTTCACTTTGGTGAAAAAATAAAGACAAGACAATAAGGTTGTTAGGTCGCTGCACTCAGGAAATTGTTTCGATTCAACTGGTGTTATTTGTTTCGAGTGATGATGACATTGATAAAGACAAGGCCGT
>JAQIWI010001449.1:0-16435 GCA_034698825.1 Deuterosminthurus bicinctus | reverse complement strand
GCAGAGGGCAGGCATTTTGGGCATTTTCCGGCGGGCGGGCAGAAACCCTAGGGCATTTTGATTTTGTCGAACCCTACAGACACTGAGCAAATATAAAATGTGGACAGTAAATTTGTGGATGCAAACCTGTAGAGAAGTTATCTACCCGTCACTTTTAACTCTTGTCCAACTGGTGTACAGCTCTGTGCTAATATTTTGTGTACCATATTGGCCCACTTTTCTGCACAACGAGAGCGGGTGAAAAAGTTGTGTCGAAATCTTTCTGCAGAACGACTTCGACACAACTTTTTCGCCCGCTCTTGTTGTGCAGAAAAGTGGGCCAATTTGATACACAAAATATTAGCACACAAGCCTCGGCAGAAAGCAAAATACAAAGTACAGCTATGTAGAAAATATTCGACATGATCTCTTTCGAGCAAAAATAAACCTCACAGTGCTGCACTGAGGATCGAACCCTCTTCTTCCCATTTATATGCTTTCTGTGTTACCCTATGCGTATGCTGGAATCCTATGCCCTGCCGTATACCATTATGCCACATTGTCTTTATTGTGTGAGGCTCCCAAGAATACAGCATAAGTCGAGCACAAATCTTAAAAATTGCATCGGTTTTCAGATCTTATTTTTTTTATTCTGTCGTTAATGACAACTCGTCATCAATAATGGGAAGGTGAATGTTGCGTATCGAACTGAAGTTAGTCTTGAATCTCTTGCTCCATTCGATTAGCATCTTTGTTCATCTCCAACAGCAAGCTTGCCAAACTGTGCTTGAGGTCTTTTTTTGCATATTTATACAGCTCCGTTCCTGGTTGTTTGTTATAAGTCTTCAAGCTATAATCTATCAACAAAACGAGCATAAACGAGAATTGAGTACAAATATCTGATTAATTATGAATACTAATCTCACCAATAACTGCATCTCGTTTCCCTGGATCAATGCTAGGGAGCATGTCCCGTTGGACATTTGCATTACAGCGCTTTCCCATCAATGACCTCCCAACTATCTCGTCCGTAGTGAATACAGATCGGAATAAATTCCTGCCAAATACATTAAGCGACGAAGAAATCGCTTTAATGGTTGCGATGGTGGAGGAGTTTACATAGACATCGTGTCCAATTTCCGTGGATTCTCTTGATGAGCACTGACGATGTTCCTCTTTCAGAGACTCCAATTCAGTCAATAGATCGTTGTACTTGCCTTATTCAACAAGTCGAATTAAAACCATAGTAACGCAATTCCCGTTCCATAATTTGTTTTCATAAATTCTTTGTACCTTTGAGTTCTTCGTGTAAGAGTCTCTCGCCATGTAAATCTTTCTTTACCTTTTCTATCGCAGCTGCAGCTTCAAAACTTGGTTCCAAGTTTTGCCTTACACCCGTAGTTTTTGCCAAAACTGCCTGGATTCTGGCACGTTTATTTGTCCCACCCTACACGACATTCAATTCGTTAATTTTAAATCTTCATCGCTCAAAATGTATATAAGAATGGCTACCTCAGTCGCAGTCGGTTCAACCGATCCTTGAGGATTTGTAGGAATCAAATTCGAGTTGGTCGAAAGCTTCAGTGATTCAACCTTGAGAACATCTTGCATTTCGGCTTTTGGGCCTGCATTTTATGGAATTCAACGCATAAGAAATTTTCATAATGCCAGTTTGACAATCATGATTGTGAAAAAGCATACCAAATTGAATTATCTTCCCACGATGCTGCTCACGTTGCCACTTAAACTTCATAATTTTGTCAATTAGGTTCAAGCCTGATGCCAACCTCATTGATCCATCAACAATATCCTTGCGTAGCATAACACTTAGTTTTTGGGGGGTTTCATCAACCCACAACACTAAAAAACATTCAGCCATTCTAACAATCCTAGAAACCTTGAAATTTGGAAGGAGAGCACAAATCTCTGAACTAGACGCAGAGTATTTTGGTAGAGATAAAGAAGTCAACAAGCGCTACACTTCTTTTGTGTGAGTTCCCTCTCATTCTGCTTCCATCCCACCAGAAAATTGATTCAAGTGACATTCTATGCTTTTTAAATCATTTTAACAACATGAGTAAGTCAAAAACGAAGTATAAATCGTACGTGGCAACAGGCTCTAAGATTCCTAGAAGAACACAATTTCGAGTCACACAGGTAATTAGTAAATGCATAGAAATTTATATATAATCTAATGCATGCGTGTTTATTTTGTCTTGTTAGAGACGTGGATCTCAGACGTTACAAGATGGAGATAAAGTTGATAATCTACCGAAATTGAAAATTAGACAGCTGGTAATCTTTGGTGACATTTGTTTTCTAAATTTTTGTTGTCATTCATTTCATTCTGGTCTTTATTTAGAATGAGAAATCATCCTGTTGCCCGGCTTATGATGATGAGGCGGAAAATCTCAATAATTTTGACAGCGTCGACGATGCCAAGGTTTAGATCAATACATTAGTGGTGGAATGCAGTAAATGTACTATTTGATCAATTTACAATGTAATGTTCCAGGAGCTGCCAATATTTACTGGATCACAAGTTACAAAATGTGAACTAGTCATCCTCATGTTCGGTTTCATGATGAAGCACCAACTGACCCACGAAGCGATGAATGACCTGATGAAAATTATGTCCAGAATATTACCATGCGCAACAGACTTTCCCAAGTCATTCCTTCAACTTTTAAGGGCTATCCCTGCCGATAGTAAAAGTTCTACTATGCACTACTACTGCCCAGGATGTGAATCAAATTTAGATACGACGGATCCCGGAAACAACTGTAGTGTTTGCAGGGAAAAATTCAGCAAAGCTGAGCTGGATTCAACAAGCAGTTTTTACGTAATGTTCAATTTGAGATCCTCAGTCAGCTGTATTCTAGAAGATGCAAAGGTGTCATCTGAGCTGTTCACTGCGCTGACTACAAGATCAAAGGACACAGAATTCTTGAATGACATTAGTGATGGAGAGTGTTACAAGAAGTTGAATCTGGATACAATGGACATTACGTGCACGATGAATACCGACGGTGTGGCTTTATTTAAGTCTTCAAAATTGTCTTTGTGGCCAATTCTACTTTCCATCAATGAACTGAGCTACAAAACACGTTGCAGCAATACTTTTGTGGGAGGACTGTGGGTTGGGCCAAAAAAACCTAACTTTGATTCCTTCTTTGAAACCTTTGCAAACCAGTGTTGCGAACTTAGTCTTTCTGGAGTGAGTTGGAACTTCAGAGACCAATCTATTACAAGCAGAGTGTTCTTCCCTATAATGGTCTGCGACTCCGTTGCAAGATGTCTGTGCCAAGGAATTCATCAATTCAATGGCAGCTACGGATGCACTTGGTGCTTGAACCAAGGAAAATCTCTCTCGTATGGCGAATCTTCTCGGAAATGGATCTATGAAGGGGTAGACTATGTTCCTCGCGACCATTTTCAGTTTCTGGACCACTTACAAGAACTTTGCACGAAAATGGATTCAACTAAGAATAAGAATGTTTCGCACTTCGGCATAACAACAGCGTCGCAGTTGCTGTCTATACCCAAATTTGATATTGTAAATGGTTTCACATTTGATTATATGCATAGTGCTTTCCTTGATATTTCAAAGTCAATGTTGACTTGGTGGACAAGCAGTGAATACCACGGACGTTCTTTTTATATAGGACGTAAGCTCAAAGAGATTGACAAAAAGTTGTTATCATTTTGTGTACCTTTCTGTTTCGACCGTACAATTAGAAGTGTTGCTTTGTTGAAATTCTGGAAAGCATCTGAGTGGAGAACTTGGACTTTTGTGGCCCTGATCGTGTTAAAGAACATCCTCCCTGAACAATACAGGCAGCATTTTGGCTATTTTGTAGAGGCAATAATGTTGTTATGTAGCTCAGCAATCCACAAATCGGAAATCGTTAAGTGTGAGGAGCTTATAAGGCTATTTGTTTCAGGAGTGCCAAACTTGTACGGTCCTGAATTTTGTCTGTACAATTTACATATTTTGTTGCATGCTCCAGCTTGTGTAAAAAACTGGGGGCCCTTATGGTGCTACTCAGCGTTCCAATTTGAGAGTCACAATGGAAAGTTAGGCAGGCTACTTAACGGGCACCGTAAAGTGGACGTTGAACTAGCAAACAAGTGTAATTTATTTAATTCGATTGTCCATCAATATCGGAACCTCGAGAAAACTCCAAACATTGAGCTTGGTTTATCGCTGCTTTTTAAAAGAAAGCGATGGGCCTCAAAACGGGAACTTGGATGCGTTAGATATTTTGGCCCTCATCGGATTTATTATTTTACAAAAGCAGAACAAGCAATAATAAGTCGCCATTTAGACATAAGCTGTAAGCTTGCGTTCAGTTTCAAGAAGTGTAGCGTGAAGGGGATCTTATACACTACAGCGAATGATAAATGTACGAAAAGAAGAAATAGCATTGTAGAAAGTGACAATTTTTTCTATGAGATATGTTACATTTTTGAAGCTGAAGGTAATGCATTTGCATTTTGCCGTAGACTGAGAGTCCGACAGCATGCTTACCAGTCATTAGCCTTTACAGTTTTAGGGGTTTCTCCAGCGACAACAATTCTCCTACTTAGGTCTTTTGTTTCCAAATTTATTTGCAGCCAACTGATCCCTCAACGTGGTTCTTCAGCATTAAAATTTATTGTTAAACTACCCAACACATTAGAAAATGAGTAAATATGTCAGGATTAAGGATTGATTCGCTAGCATGGGGTAAATGATTAATAATTATTATTCAATGCAGCTAATCGTTTAGGAACTAATCCACGGTCATGTACAAACAAAGCTTGGCCATTAAATTCTTTCCGATTGTACAAGAAAATGACAGACTATTATTATGTAGGTGGATTGTGTAGTATTCTCTGTACACAGTAAAGTATGAAACTGTCAATCTGTCGTTTCATTTCTACATGAAATTTTTCGCGAGTCACCCTTTCAGAATACGACAAGAGTTCTACACAGGGAGTTCCCCATGCCAATACTAGACATAGTTTCTACAGAAGAAAAATCAACGGGTGGTGAGCTTCTACGTGCAGCATCTCACCTTTGAGTTGTTCAAGGTTGGGAGTAAATTTTAAAACAAATTTCTCCAAGCCGGATTCCCCTTCCCCTACAGTTGTTTCGTCATCCCGAGTTTGAAGGACTTGGAGCTTGGTCAACTTCTTCCCAGAGCAAGAAATGAAATCACAGTCCATATCTTGTGTAACAACTAGCTTCTGTAGTGATTCACTTGTTGCTGAAATGAGCTCTCTCAAAAGTAAAGCATCGTCACTGGATAAAACTCGTCCCCAGTAGTGTCCCATGTCCAAGTTCAAATATTTCCATTGGCCGAAGAGTACTGCTCTTAATTTCCGCTTTGCTCTCTCTAACTTTTGTCGAGTTTGTTTCGACTTGAGCATATTTTCAGCATACGAGCAGCTAAATGTTCTTGCCAAATACTCCGTCTAAAGTATTCTCCAGGTCTGAGCTTAATATGTAGGCCATTGAACATTTGCATGGGACCCTGAGAAGCAATTATGTCATTCAAGGCATACAGATCTTGAGGAAAATCCTTGATATGAGCGTAGCACTCTCTGCTTCGTTTCAAAACGTCTCCAGAAGCTTTCTTACAGCTCTTGGACATCACGGAGCAAGCCATCAAATCAGCTACAGGTAAATGGTTGAAGATCATGTTCAGGACCTGGAATTAAAGCCAATTAGAATCAAATTAAGTTTCCTAAACCGACTGATTGCTTGAATAAAACATGACCCGACCTTCCTTCAACTATTTACTGCTTCAAACTCAAACAACAACTTGGATGATTCAAATAATTCATATTTCAATTAATTGTGAGACTGAAAGTCAGTTACCTCTTGTGGCAATTCATCCCAGTTTCCATTCTCAACTTCTTCCCCTTGCTCATTCTCCTCTCTGCAGTCCAACTGCAAATCAAATTTTATTTGGAAGATTATTTTGGTAGTATAATATTAAGTAACAGTCAAGTCATCACCACAAATTGCCATGTGTGCTATAGTTAAAAAACTTTCAGTGACCTCACCTTTAGTTTTTTGGAAGCCATTTCTGGGCAACATCTGGGCTATAAGTCGAGTAACGATAAAAACGAGAAAGACTGATCTCCAAGCACTCGAACGAATGAAGGTCCCAGAAGATACTATTCATTTCGGTACTGCAGCCTAGCGTCCCTTCCACAATTTTTACTTTGTACATTTTCGGATAGATTTGGCTCAAAAACTCCAAGTGCTCGTGATGATATAGCTCATCACTACGACTATGGAGTACAACTTGAATGGGTAGGTCACTCTTGTCAACCCCATATGGTCCTTGTTCTTGGAATTCAATGTCCTCCTCTTGTACGTACTGAACCCCGCAGCGTCTATCCAAAGAGAGCTCCAAATGTTTCAAATTGGGACACAGTTTCGTTAAGTTCAACCGCCTCAAAACCGTAATTTCATCTTCAATAGGCATTCCCGAATGCGCAGCCACGCTAAGTCGTTGCAGATTTGGGAAATGTATTTCATCGGACTTCTTGAACAGTTTGTACAACTCAGAAGTGTACATATAAAGTTCTTCCAATGTCTTTGAGCTTTTTAGCACCATTGAAAGTAGAGTGCGAATATCATCGGGGTTGCTGGTGTGGTTGATCTTTATACTCAATCGATACAAGCCCGAGACGTAACGAAAGCCCTCCATCAGTCCAGCCTCCGTCATGACGACATCTGGAGCGACCAAGATGCACATCCGTTTTAACATGAAAGGATTCCCTGGATGGTGAACTTCCACACGCCGCATCTCACCTGTGATTTCTTCAAGGTTAGGAGCCAATTTTAGAACAAATTCTTCCAACCAGGTCTCCCCTCTTCCTAAAGTATGAGCGGCGTTATTTTGAGTTACAAGCACTTGGAGCTTGGTGAACTTCTTTCTACAGCACGATATGAAATGACAGTCCAGATCCCATGCAACCACTAGCTTCTGTAATGATTCACTAGTTGCTGAAATGAGCTCTCTTAAAAGCAAAGCATCGTCGATGGATAAAATCTGTCCCCAGTAGTCTCCTATGTCCAAGTTTAAGTATTTCCAGTGACCGCAAAGGATGGCTTTTAACCTCCGCTTTTCTCTCTCCAACTTCTGTCGAGTTTGTTTCGACTTGAGCATATTTTCAGCATATGAGCAACTAAATTCGTCTTGCCAATCAGCACGTTCATTGTCATCTCCATGTCTGATCTTAATATGTAAGCCATTGAACATTTGCATGAGACCTTGAGAAGCAATAATGTCATTCAAGTCTTGCACATCTTGAGGAATATTCTTAATATGAGCGTAGCACTCTCTGCTTCGTTTTAAAATGTCTCGTGAAGCTTTCTTCCAGCTCTTGGACATCACCGAGCAAGCCAACAAATCAGCTACAGGTAAATGGTTGAAGATCATGTTGAGGACCTGGAATTCAATCCAATTAGAATCAAATTAAGTTTCCAAAACCGACTGATTGCTTTAATAAAACGTGACACGACATTTCTTCAACTATTTACTGCTTCAAACAACAACGTGGATGATTCAAATAATTAATATTTAAATTACTTGTGAGACTGAAAGTCAGTTACCTCTTGTGGCAATTCATCCCAGTTTCCTTTCTCAGCTTCTTGTCCTTCCTCAGTCTCCTCATTGCAGTCCGACTGCAAATCAAATTTAATTTGTAACATTCATACTTTAATACGTAGCGTAGTAGGAGTCAAGTCATGATCACAAATTGCCATGTGTGCTAGAGTTATAAATCTTCAAGTGACCTCACCTTTAGTTTTTTGGAAGACATCTCGACGAGGTCCGTAAATTAAATAACTTGATCTCTGTCAATTTCAAATAGTTGTTGACCTTTGACACAAAATTCACGCCTCGGCACTGATGGTGGGTGGGCTACAAAGTATCCAAACTAGTTAGCCAAGTAAACTATAAGAATTAGTGAGATTTTTCAAATCAGTCCTCCGCAATTCTTTCGATTGTTGCATTTACGACGGCTCCTTAAGAAATACTGACTGAGAATATTCTTGGAGGGCTCAAGCTGAAACATGCACGCCTTTCTGTGAGTGAAGGAGGAATGTGGAAGAATGTTATCGCTCAGACTGTTTGTGACGTCATGTCATAGCAAAGTCACTTCAAGAATGCGATTGAGAGAGAAGGCAGAACCATCGCTGGCAAATATTTAGCCCGTCGCCCTCAAGTCGGCAGCTCTATAAGCTGTCTATTTGCTTCAAGGCGTTAGTGCATGTAGAAAATATTTATTTGTACATTCCAGCTCCAGCTAATAACCCTCACACTGCATGTGTTTTGGAAATCACCCTTGGGGCCGGATGCAACTGACGACAAAGATACAAGTGCATGTGAAGCGCATTTATAAACTATCGTGAAATTTCAATGCCTCTAGTCTTCTACAGATGAATTTATTTGAAGTCAACGTGTCCCTGTCTTCAGCCGCGCAGCCAGGATTTTAAAAAGGGGAGGCTTAGCGGCCATACTTGTTGCGCATGTATGTAAACCATTTAAATTGATGGCAATATCGTTGGTCATAGAAAACAAACAGGCCAAATAAATGCCCGTCCACATTGTCCTAGGAGTTGGGGAATTTAGAAAGTAGGGCATTAAGCCAATTTCCGGGCATTAAAAAATGACATGTTTTGATGGCTTTCATAGGCATTTGGGGCATTCTCAACCCTATTTAGGCATTTTTGAGACAATTTGGGGATTTTGAAAATTGATGGTAAAAGAAAATTCGGCGTAGAAATATTTCAAATGATCTGCCGTTAACAATTTCACACCAATTCAATCAATCAAGATCGCTGATCTCGATCATTGTACTGGAAAAATTCAAGTATTACTACGAAACACTGGAATATGGCTTAAATTATTCCATAAGAAAGGCCCAAAACTTCGGGCATTTTCAAACAGTTGTAAAACTAAAATTTGGGCGGAGAGCAGACATTTTCCGGTGTCGCACCCTAACTGTTCGTGTGAAAAACTACCGGTGAACTGGCATTCTGACTCTGACTATCAGGATCGTGCTCGAAATTATTCTGAAGTCGTTGCTTTTGAAATCCCTTGATGAAATTTCACCCAAATAATTCTTAATATCGTTGTTGCTGCTACACTTGCGTTGTCTGCTTTGGCCAGCCATAATCTCAGTTAATTTCTAGACTATCTTGGCTAAACTTCCACCACTACTTTTGTAGCAGTAAAAATTATTGCGTCAGACAATCTTGATTTCGCACTCGCTATGTTAATAAAAAACAATCTTGTTCGTATTGTGAGGGTACGTCAGGCAGAGCTGAAATTTTGAAAACATGTTACCGAAATACCTATTTAATTTGTCTTTTTAGTACATAATCAACATACAAATTTGCTCACCCAATCTGTTTGGAACGTCATTATTTTGAAAAAACATGTAGAGAGTTCGGAACTCTGAAATAAGTCGAGGCAATTCTCTCGGTTTTTTAGCCCATGTCCAATAGTTTTCACAAGGCCTTGTTTAAAATTATGTTAATGGCAACGTATTATTCGAACTTCTGCTACAAGTCACAGACAGGCACTCTTCATTCTCAAAACGCAGCATTGAAAAAAGAAGTAGCTGAATTTGAAAGTAGTCAGTACTCCTTCCTAGCTCCTGTGACAAATACAACATGTAAAATCATGCTTAAATCGTGCGGTAACAAAAACATTTAAATGTCAGACATTGAAATTTGACTTATTGTGTTCCAAGATTTCATACAAAATTTTTGAGTTTCATTTCCTTCTGTATAAATCCATCCTTACCATACTTTTGTGGAAAAGTCAACTAAAAACTGCGTGAGCGTAATGACAATGACGATGAAACAACATCTCTGGAACTTTCTACAAACACACACAAACACTAGACTGCCACAAGTGACTCATTCATGTTTTAAAATGTCACACCTCCACATCCCGTCGCAATAATGCACAATGTCCTGCGGAAATATTATATTACTATCAATTTATATTATATCAATTTAAATCGTCAACCCTTGCGACTTTCGCCGAAAAAGACAACATATAAAGCGGAAGGTAAGAGCATAAGCTGTAAATGAATTTCATGAGTAATCACTTAATTTTCGCTTTGCAAATCTAGAGCAATGCAACAGGTCAGAATGCGTTTGCAAATACCACGTCACGAAAAATTGACAAAAAATACTATCAAATGGTGAGTGGTATTTCCCTTAATATTTCGCAGAAAATAGTAACGTGGACACCAGCTTCTAAAACTGTGATACCATTCCATGCAAAATCCACCTGTTAATACAAAATACGAAGACCTTTCACCCTACGCGTACTTAACAGTATCAGAAATAAATATGGATTCTTTTGCGGATTATCCAAAGCAAGCTCTTGCCAAAAGGACTCAACCAGTTGTTGTATGGGAGAGGAATGAAAGAAAAAGGAAGACCCTGGAGCCTGAAATGAAAACAAAGAGAATGTCCGAACAGAGTTAATCCAGAACTACCCAAAAAATTGGAGCAAAAAAAATATTGGAAAACATTCCTGGATGCTGGGACTTACTTGTTGGAAAAGTATTTGGATTCAGTGGTCAAACCTCCGACACTGCCTAATATAACCGACTTTAGATCGAGTAAGCAACAGAATAGCAATGATGCGTTGCCGAAAATCTTATCTTCAAAGCAGAAGGAAAGAGTGGAGCAAAGGGCTAAACAAGCTGAGGCCCTAAAATCGCCGTCTGATGAGGATTCAATTGTGAAAATTTTTACCAGACGCACTCAACGTGATGTGCCGCATTTTTGTGTGAAGTAGATGACGGAGAGTAAGGGCAAATATTTACCTCACTTTTTTTTCTAATGACAATCTTGATTAGCTTGAGAGCCTATCAGACTCGTCACATTCATTATTGTTGAAATGCTGATTTGAATTGTTTTTGTTTTAGGTTTCTCTGGGTTGATAGTACTACGCTCAAAGAAAACATGCTGCTCGAGCAGTTTTACTTTATCGAGGAAATTCTAAAGGCTGAGAATGACAGGAAGGAGATAATGAGTTCGAGAAGATGATGAACCGAGACAAATGAAAGATAGATGGCGATCATTATTATCATCGGCTACTAAGTCTCCATCTGTGAATATTATTATCCTTTTATTGAATTTAAATTTTTTTAGATACTTTGTGGCTGGCAGCAGAAATCTCCATTGATGACAATCAAGCCAGGCTCAAAATAAATAATTTTCAATTTGCAATAAACAAATTTCCACCCGTGCTGATTGGAGTGATTACGTTCGAAATCACAAAAACATGGCGTCAAAAAGAGTTCAATTGGAGATCTTTATCGGCTCACTGTGTTCGAAGGTGATTGATTGTGAAGATTCCAACAGAGTTACTGAGGATTTTTACAAAGACGGAAGTAACATGTCGATTCAAGCAAATAAAAGTGGGAAGTTTCAGTTTCAACAAAGGAAACCTTTATGAGCTCAGCGATCCACATAGACTGACATTAATCCTCAGTTTGGAATTATAAACCATATGTCTCAAACTGCAGAGGGTGTCTCTTTGGTGGTTCTTAAGATCATCAGTGCAATTAAGCAGCCACTATCAGGTTGAGACGAGATCTCGTATACGAATCACAGCGCTTTTTACTCTTACACTTGGAGATGAAAGTCTCTATCACGTCAACCCGGATGAATAGCAAATGGTTTGTCCTCCAAGAGTACGATCGCATTCGAGAATACCCTTTGTAAAATAATTGGAGATACCTCGTTGTGTTTGTGTGCGTGCGTGTGTGATGTTCGTTCATTGACGGTGGCGAAAATGACATGTAATTTTACACTCCAGTTTTTCTACTCTGTTCGTTTAATTTTATGAGGAATTTTGTAAAATTGGATTCACCCATACAAATTATCTTAAAGGCAACTTTATTTCGCTAGAAGCCGTTTCAAAATGAGTCGAGGTGCGTGTATGAACACTTGCCCAAAGCCATGCAAACAATTTTTGATGCCTTCAAGAGGAACAATGCGAGGAAATTTACATTTTTTGACAGTACTCAGGAAGAATTATATTTTAGTATTACTATATTTATCTCGGACCTGCTAATGAAGATCTGCTATTCCAATTGCAGGACTCTGTCGGAGAATCATCGACTGCGAAGCGTGTCTTCTGATGCCCCACTGTTATGTAACCTACGGATTGGTTTTCAATTGTCAACACTATCCTCTGCCATCAGAGACTATCAACGATGATAATCGTTAAGCATCATTCTTGCTGCCCATCATCTGCAGATTTTTATTCCATAACATGCGGTTTTTGGTCAATATCTGTGGTATATAATGACAACTACGTAATCATTTGGACATCTGCTGTTGCTGCTAGGGTCCTTGTCGTATTGAATGTTCTGGCCATCATCATTGGCATTGCTGTCAAATCTTGCAGAAATAAGCGAGGTACCCTTGACAGAAGTGCATATCGAACGGCAATGAATCCAACTTTGCCCACACCAACTGTGATGGGGCCTCTCAATCCTGCCATGTCTACAACATCGAGGATACCGTCTTCCATGGACGCACCCGCACCGACCCAACAAATGACTGGCAAGAAAACACAGAAGAATAAAACTGTCAACCCTGCCATGCCTTCAACGTCGAGGGTAACCTTTTTAATGGATACACCGGCACCGACCCAACAAACTACCGGCAAGAAAACACAGACGAATGCCAATTTGTCAATGCTGACAGGCTCCATGCTGAACTTCAGGCGGTGGTCACGGCTAACTGGAACGGCAGACGAGATTCTCTGAGAAGCCACCCATTTGACCAGAGTCGTGTATAAATCATGTGTTACTTCGGTATATTTCTCCGTGACAGCAATCATGTGATGATGCGATCAGATGAGCTTTGTAAGGGCGTGTTCATTATACCAAATGTTGATGCTTCAATGCAATGTAATCTTTTGATTTGCTGAATTGACACTTTTCATCTTTAGCATTTCATAGACCAATTCGACATTCAAATTAAGAAATGCTTAACAAAGATATGAACTTTTGTTTGGAAAACATAAAAAAGGTTATTGTAATTGACTAAGTTTTGTAATAATAATGAATTTTTCATGAATAATTCCTGCGAGAAGTGGTGTGTTCTTGGTATGACGGAGCTTTTGGAACATTTTTAATAATATTATTTCGAAATCCAGATCTTCTGCGGCACTTCAAAAAATTTCAATGGTCGTACATAGTACTATTTGGGACCCTGTATCTTAGAGGATGAAGCCAAAGAGGTCTATTATAACGTCGGTGGGGCTATTATAACTTTCAATTACAAATATCATACCAGGAGAGAACCATTCAAAGGTGCTTTAGCTTTAGATTGAATTATTGTACGGGGATATTTTTAATGGGCAAATGATTTAGAAAATAATTGGTAATGCTGCCATGAACCTGAGTTAATTAAACTCATGGAACTTTATTATTGCGCAGTTCTCCACAAATTTCAAATTGGAACGTACCATAGATCTAAATTTTGCAATGATTTTTTACACTATAAGTCCGTGCTGATTTTGTGGGAGTCGGAGGTGAGCGCTCAAGTATGCTCACATGAGTGTAAGCTGGAGCAGTGAGGCTTTTCTCATTCGAGTCATTAATGCCCAAAGCACAAATATTTGTTGTCCTCCTAAAATTCAAGCACCTCACCCACTTCTGGAGTAAAGAGGAATTGATTGAAATTCGCGTCTTTCTTTTCATAAGTAAGAAACATAATAATGACATATTATGTGGAACTAAGGTTCAGAGGTTAGTCATTACTCATTAACTGATTGCAGTTCCTGGTTCATTTCAGCGATCAGCATTTTAGTCAGGTGGTCAGCGGAATAGTTCAGAGGTCAGCGGGTCTGCGGATTAGTAGGAAGGTCAGCGGTCAGCACAATAGAACTGGCCGATAAATTATGGAAAGATATATTTATTATTAATTAAACTTTTGTAGCCCGAAACGGTCGTAGAGTTCCTTCTTTTGCTTTGGAAATCAAAACTGTTCTGCGATGTTACGTTCACATTCCTAAATCTACCGGATGTAATTGAGGCTCATGAGTTTTATATGAAGGCTCGATCTTCAGTATTTCGGCAGCTATTTCGGATGGAAATCTGGAAATGTCCAAAGCAAGGAAATTGAAATCAGCGAGTCTACTCCTGAACGATTCCAACAGTTTCTTGAAGTAAAAAGGCAGCAGTTTATTCCAGATGTGTCATGTGGATATTCCAGATTTTATGCAAAGCTCTCAAAACATCGTAAAGAGATACAATACGATTTTAAAGTTAATTACAAAAATTTGCCCTTTTTTAGTTTATTTACTCGGACAAATTCGAGGTGGACATTGCTGGAGCCTTGGACTTACTCCATTTGGCTCATAAGTACAAGATCCATCCTTTGATAAAAAGTGTGATTATCTCTTTAAAACTCCAATCAAGACAGAGCACTCCGTCAAAGTGTTTGAGACTGCACGTCGTTATGGCCGTCAAGAACTCGTGGATCGAGCTGCCGAGATTTCGACCACGTAAGCTTCTCATTCGTAACTCTAAATTATCCCAATAGAGCAGCGAGGATTATAAAGTCTGGAATGAACTAAAGACATGTATGTAATTTCCAGGTCATTTTTGAACGTACAAAAAACTGGAACACTTGTGAGCGCTGAAGAGGAAACTGTCAGCTATTTACTTGAGCGAGATGAGTTGGCCGTGAAGGAGGTCAAATTGTTTGAATTCATTCCGAAGTAAGCTTTAAAATATGGTCAATTTTGTATGTGTGACCTGCTCTCTAAAACATATAACTCAGCAAGTATTTGGAGTTACACATGGAACATTTTTTTCAGATGGGGACGCAAACAAGCCCGCGCGTCTGGTGACGGAAAAACTTTGCAGAATAACCTGAAGAATATCAGCTCAAAAATCAGATGTACAAACATGACACTCCAAGAGTATACGCAGGTTGTCGTACCAACAGGGTTGCTCACATGAGAAGAACTTCTTTCAGTTTACTTTTACTTTGGTGGAAATGAGAACACAAGGTGACCAAATTTATTTTTTCTTCAGCTCTTATCATGTTACAGTCAATACAAACGCCCTGCTACGTGCGTGCTACTGGTTTTCAGGAAAGAGTTAAAGGTAAGTTTCAACACAACTCCACTTGGAACCGCAAAGAAGATACAACCACTCCCTATTCCTGAACCCATTGGGTATGAGATCCATCGTCAAATTGACTTCAATGAGTTTTTACATCCAGTCCTAATAAAGAAGTTAAGTGAGATCTCGACCGCTAAAAATAAATCGTCCCAGCGACGGAGACACTTCAAGTAAATTCCTAAGTGAACGACAAAATTCTGACTGCTACCTTCGAAGCTGTGTATTATGGACGCCAACAAGTTCGACGAGGAACATCAATTGTTGCAGTGTGGAGCATACTCAAGTTGTACTTAACCAATTGGTGCTTGGGAGGTCAATGAGCTGTTAGGCGTTTGTTCTTTGCTAATTTATGTTTCTTGTTGCTGTGGTCATTGTTAAATTTGTTTTTGCTTTGGAAAAATTAATCGGCCCATTGTCTCCTCTGTTCACTAGGTTTTCTGTTCTCTTCATTTCGAACAAGCCCAAGCCACTGGCTCGGCTGTAAATTGATGAGGATTGGACAGAAAGCTTTCGAGCAATATTTCCGGCAATATTTCAGCTGACTCTTCAAGCATAATTTCCATCTAAACTTTTCGCAGCATAAACACTTAAGAATAGGCTCAAATTCCAGTTTCCACTCCATATATTACCATCAGTGATGAAGGGAAAATTCCACAGATCTCAAGTCGCAATCAATACACAAAGAGAAGGGAGCGTCAATAAAAAAAATGAACTCGCTTCAACCCTCCTGCCGCTCCAAGCTGTGCATCTTTTTTTCAAGTCGTAAACCGTTACTCTTCTGCACGCACACACCTTCCTCGTCTTTACTTCTGCGTAAACCTTGAGCCAAGTGCCAATTGGAGTTTTTTATAGTTTGAATACAAGTGCATGTGAACCGTAACAACCACGCTCCATAAAAACTCACACGCAAAAGCCAGAACCCAATAGTACTAAACTAATCTTCGTCCACTTCAGGCTGACGCTCTATGCCCTTTAGTTGCAGCAACAGCCCAGCTCAGCTGTCCTCACGTAATCAAATTCAATGTGTCAGCACTTTGAGCGACGGAAGTTGCTAAGAGACTCACGAAGCAGCGGGGTCAGCGTGTCAATTCCATGGTTTGGGATTTGAGCAGGTGAGAGCTAAATGTTTTTTGAAATATTGCAATTGCAACCGAATGATAAGTGACACGCTTTGACCAAGGCAATGCAATGGCATAGACAAGCCAGCCAGTTTTGTGTGGCAAATGAATGGAAAACTTTTGTGACTTTAATGCAAATTGATTCGTGTATTTTACTG
>JAQIWI010001448.1:0-16438 GCA_034698825.1 Deuterosminthurus bicinctus | reverse complement strand
ACATATTTTCAACATTTTATGTAAATATTTACATACATATTTTGACCAAATCGGGTACATACATATCCGGTGTCTGCATAACTCTTTAATGAAATGTGGCATTGAAGAAGTTTAGCAGACTCTTGAACTCCACGATAGGTGGTAACGTCGTAAGATTGCTGCATTGCAATCCCCATTCAATTTCCGAGGACCTAAAGGGCGATTAAAGTTTACGAGGCAATTGAAAAAAGATTTAAAAAGGATGAATCGTTTTAGTATACCATGATATGGGGTCGTGGCCGGCTGATTCAAGACTGCTAGATTTCGACGCCAGTTTAAGATTTAAATGAAAAATTCTAGTTCTCTCCGTTAGAGTTGGAATGTAGGAACACTACGCTTAAAATGAAATGTTTTCATTTTAGTGTTCTGCGGTTTTAATCTTGCTGGTAGTCTGATGGTTTGCACTCCAAGCAACTGTATTCTGCATGTGCAATAAATTTTGAGTTTGTGAAAATTTTGTTCCATTTAACACTGGCATGGGTCACATGAGGCCCCAAATTTTTTAATTCTCTCATCTAGGGATCAAGTAATACATAGAAAGTCATTAATACTTTTGGTCAGATGTCCTTGTCAGTGACCTAATGGTTGCCAATGAGATTAAGAAACCTCGGGTTAACCGAGAATGAGACTTAAAGGGGATTCTAGCACTAGAACTATTTGGAGAGCAAATAAACTTTTCATTTGGGCAAAGAGATTTAACTAGGTTATATTCACGTCTCACGTTGGCCGGCTCATGGCTGCAGACTTCGGAAAACGTGATTTGTCCTCACGTTTATATTATACCCACTCACAACGGGAAAACTGAATACAAAGCCTTGGCTGCATTAAATGATTTTCTGACTGTCCACATGTTGGTTTGTATTAAACATACGAAGGACAGAGAGGCCCTACTTTCCTACGTACTGATAGCCGGCTTCATCGATTTATTTTGTCCTTAATTTGGTATTTTTCTTGTCAACGGAGCAAAACATGGCATGGTCTAGAAGACATTTGCTTGTTCTTACAAGTCTATGCCACGTCGCACATGACAACTAGCTCTACGTAAGTCACGCGGCACCAAGGACGCAGACATATAGTAGGACGAATGTCAGCTCAATATTATTATTTGAACCTGGCATGCCTCCAGTACAATAGTAGGACGAATGAATGAGGCCGATGTTTACATCTCGCATTTATAAAACTTGTAAAGGGGAGAGAAGATTGAGAGGAGTAGAACTGAGAGACCCTTCATAGGAACTCATGGACGACTCAGTACCCTGAAAGTGCTGAGACACGTCTGCCTCATGCGTGTTGTTTGACTGTAGTTTATCAACAATCTAATCTCTAATCTGCTTATTCAAAGAAAATTCTATATGTCAGCATGTGATTGTGACTTATAAGCATAAAAATAGTGTGCATATTGCCCTTAGTAAAGTTTCACTGTCCACGTCTACAGTGAATTTCGACTGCATGCCTCCCATTCCCATAGTCTCCTGTGCGGTTGCAATTTGTTCACTTAAAAGCCTATTGGGCTACAATTAATTGCAAAACCAAACGTGCAATCATATTAAATTATACAGCTCTCCTCCTTCCTTTTGAAGCTATCCATTTGCACTCTTACTTAATAACCGACTTTAATAGTAAATTTAATTTTCCTACTGAGGCCACCGCCTTAAACTGACTATTTGGTAATTTCAGTGTTCAGTTTATTATGGATAATTTAAAAACCAATTCCTGGTCAAGCAAAGTCGGACTACTCTTCGATAATGAAGCTGAGTTTCCACAAAAACTCAAACAGCATCTTGTATTTAAATCGGACCAACTGTCAAATCCATTCAAGTTTATCGGTGGATTAATGTCCAAAGGCGTGTTGTGCGACGGATCAAATTACTCGGTTGGTTTTGTTTAGTTTTGTTTATTTCACAAAACTTCAATGCACTTGAATTTAATTCATGGGAATTCATTAACAGTTCATTGAGCTGTTCAAGTGGCAATTTTATTTACCGAAATTTGTTTTATTTTAGGAAGCAAATTTCGGACTGAAAGAAATGATGGTTCGACTAGCTATGATCATGGCCTGTACAAAAGGCGCTGATGGCATTGACGGCCTAATGGAGGCCCTTGAAGAAAGTGGAAACTCGCAATTAATTTCTGACTTGGGGGCTTGGATCAAGGAAAGTTATGGCGTTGAAACCGAGTGCAACTTTGGGTACTAAAATCATAATTTAGTCAACTTATTATTTGTTGTGGTTAGAAACCATAAATTAAAGTTGTTACTATTGCAATGTATTTGACATTTTGGCTTTTGTTAGTGAGCCCAAAGGAGACGATGATGCAGCTGTGCCGACGCCGACTCCAAATCCAGAAGCATTGGCAAAACAAATGAAAACTGGAAACAAAATGAGTTCATATGGGACCAAGTTGATTGACAACATAATGTCACGTGTGGAGTATGACTTCATGGAACAACTTGAAGGTCATTTGGTCGACAAGGCTCCCAACATTGCTAACGCTCAAAAGTTTTGTTCCAATTTGGTCCGTCTGAAGGTGCTGGATGAAACTGACATGCAATTGGTTAGTACTTGATCCCTCAAATCGAACTTTAAACTCGTCTGGTTAAATTTACAACTCGCCAATGCTAACATTGTGACGAATGTCATTTGGGCGCTTATTGCAGTCGACTGGACCACAAGCACAGGACGGACAACAGATTGAAAAGGCCATAAAGGCGGCGTGCTCAAAGAGAGCAATTGGGTCCCTTGTAGTCGCGCTCCAGAACAGCGAAAACGAGCGCATTGTGGTGGAAACTTGTGACTGGCTGGAGACATCCCAAGCAAGACAAAAGAACTATCCCATTTCGGTCAAAAGTCTTGCAAGGGAACGAAGTAAGGCATACTAAAATTTTCTGTGGCAATGAGTGCCAAGAAGTATCAAAACTTGCAGCTTTCTAATACAACCAGCAGAAATCAGTTATCAATGGGCATCTTTTTGTTCCTTGTATGGCCGCCGTCTAAGTGTAGACAAAAGTTTAAAACTTAACATGTGGTCTCCGTATGTCCTAAAATATGAATTCATCCCCCCAGATCCACTTGTGTTAGTAGAGAAATACAATGCGACGGGTTTGGCTTCACAAGAGCTCTATTTCCCTTCTACTCATGAATTGGTGACACCATTTACAGTTGGATGGTGGCTGATTCGTGGGTTTCGTATGAAATCATAACCTTTTTTGTTTACATCAAATGTGTTGTTTTTTATAGGGACTGGACTTTTCGCCGCAACCCAGAGAGGTCTCGTTTCCGTGGACTTACAAACCTTAGAGGACACAGCTCTAACAAGTGAATATACATTTGCTGTGGCTGTTAATCACAAACTTAAAAAGGTTTACTGGACCGAAACTCATTGCAACTCAAGCATTGTTCGGTCCGACTTTGATGGATCTAATAAAGAAGTGATAATCCCGCCAGCAGGTAACCAAGAGTTTGTATTAAACATTGCTTGAAAGGTTTTAAAAGTCATATTTTTGTTTTCCTTTAAGGTGACTGGATTTACACACTGGCCATCGATGAGCCATCCGGAAACATTTATTTTGCTCTGTTCCAGTCTCACGAAATTAAAGTTTGTAATGCACTTGGCAAAAATTGTGCTGTAGTCTTATCCAGTTCGTCTTTAATCAATGACACAGTCAGTATTGCATTGGATTCTGTGAAAGGGTGAGTAAATCTTGAAGAGTCATCACTTATTGTTATTTTTAAGTTCGTCTTTCTACCTTTCAATTTAACTGAACTAGAAACTTTCTTCCAGTTTAATGTATTGGGGAAACCGCAAGTGGACACCACATTCTCTCGTCCGTGCAAACCTTGATGGAAGTAACGCTACAATAATTTCAACTGGGTTTAAAAACCTTTGGGGCATTACACTAGATCAAACTTCAAATGACGTCATTTACGTGACAGATTACGCGGAAAGTACCATTGAAACTTTTGGTGTGAATGGTGGAAACAGGCGAACACTTGTAAAACTGGAGGGTAACCCGGGACCTCAAGGGATTCAAGTTGATGATCACAAGTTTTACATCGGTACTTGGAGTGGAAAAAATGTTCAAAGCGTGGAAAGAGATTCTGGTGCCAAATTGACAACGATTTTTCACTCGTCTGGAGGATTAAATCATGTGGCACTTTTCAATACACCTTAGGAAGCAACTTTGAACCTTTCTTGTATAAAAAAAGAATCCATTCCATAAATGGCCAATAAAAATTCATTAAACCTTTTGGCACTTGACTCGACTAGAACATCATTTCAAGGTCAAGTAGTATTGCTGCTTGTTGATGCTCAAAAGTAGCTAGCTAAGAAAACTTCAAAATATTTCAATGAAAGTCTTTTTAAAATTTTCTTACGGCCTTTTATATAAGGACCATTCAAGTGATCACAGCTGGTCGCACGTGAAAACCTTGGCCTAAGAAATGCGAAAAAAATTATATTGGAAAGTTAATAAAAACTTGAAAAAATCATGTGGTTTCCCTTTACTTGTCTATAAATTTTCCATGCTTCATTCCACGAGAAATGCTATTTTGCACTTCGTCCCTCTGACATGAAAGCATCAAACATGTCCTTTTCCAGCCCCCAGCTCAATTCAAAATGTGAAATCCCATAGGAAATTTCTAAAACTGATCTTAGAGTTTGAAACTAAAATTTTTCTATTTGGTCCAAAAAAGCGACTAATCTATGCTGATATGATGGAATTTTGGGATATCAAGGGTCACAGTGGTCAGGTTGCCAGCGAAGTTACACAAAGCAAGAAGCAAATCAACGTGTACAGTGCAGATAATTTTCATTAAAATCTCAAAGCGGCGTCTAGAACAAGCAGTAGTTCAGAGTCCAGAGCTACCCAGCCATGATCATCCATCTTGTTAAATTTTTGTGCATTCTCCTTTTACTACACTCCAGAACTTCATTCTCCCAAAAGACTCCTCTAAACCGAAATAAAATTACCCGAAATACGCCAAGACTTTTCGGAAATTTGCAACGGCAGATTATTGCAGACAACTAAGGGCAATGCTCTTTGGCGTTAAATTAATCGACAGATGGAACATTAAATAGTTTGGTAATTTGAAATGAAAAATTAACTTCACATTAGTGGTTATTGACAATTTTTTTCATCCCATTGCGAGACCACAATTAACGTTACGACCAAGTTTCTAACAGTTTTCTACTTTTTCGTATTTTCATGTCAATGATATTCTAGACATCTCAACAGACCGTTTTCCATTCAATTAACCCGATACCTTTTCAGATTTCTTGAACTTATTAGCTTTGGCCACTATGCAGCACTCAATAAAATTTGCAGGGATTTCTCTTTCACAAAATTTCGTCGTGCAAATTCAAAATTAACCCCAGGCCTAGAAACATTATTCACAATTTTTCAAAATTCTTCTTATTAAAAATCCGGAAAAAATTAATCTTTTCGTGTTCCTCTCCGGACTGCAACTTCATAAGCAGCTGAAACAAGACTGTTGACTTGTCACGGTAACTGTCACTCTCCTAAAGCCAGTCCATTTTTAATGGGTTAAATCTGTCTCCAAAATTATCGCCCTGCCTTCAGTCAGTTTCATTGTGAATAGACTTGAAAAGTTACCTCACTTTTTGTAGCTCAACGTGTTAAGTTGACCTCCCGGTTGACAAGCTCAACAAAATTATTCATGAAACCGGAGTGAAAGCTGGACCAGCAAGTAACTATGTTCGAACTTGGCCCACTGTTTCTGCTAAAGCCATTAGTTTCCCAAGTGGATGGAGATATAGAAAGTGAGTTCTGGAGTGTCCATTGGGTCTTTTGAGAGAAGGAACATTCTCGGATGTGGCTTTCATTGTGGGCCCGAGCAAGGAAAGATTTTCATAACACCAAATATTCCTCAAAGCACGATCGCCCGTTTTACAGTTCATGTTCAGCAGATAATAGAATCTGAAATTAGTTATCCATGAATTCAGGTATATGTAAGCACTATACATTCCACCAGCACTCATTGAGATCCTGGTGTAGTCGCTGAAATAGTTGCATGTGAGAAGCTGTTGTACATGCTCAACCAGAGTCAGCCTATAGTACCGGTCACTTATTCCTGGATCAATGACACCAATCTTGCACCCCCTAACTCCTGCACCGACGCAAGAGACTTTAAATCCACCAAGGAGCTTGGTCAAGGTGTGGCTAGATTCCGTGGAGATTCATGTAAAAGATCAACAGTAAGCTGTGTGAGCATATCTTGGAATTCCACAACTGATGCGGAACTAAAAGAGACAGTCTCACTTCGACGACAATCGCTGCCTTCGGGCTCATGTTCGCACAAGGTAATTCCAATGTTATTTTCAAATTGTTGTTGAAATGGACTGAACTTTTTATTACGGATGTGCTATTGTCAGGTTTCAAGTTAAAAAAACAAGACAACTGGTCAGATTAACAGATTAATAGAATCCTAAATTTTGTTTTCCACATTTCTCTTTAATGCCTTCAGTAACGGTGTCCAAAGATCAAACGAGCAATGCAACACTCCAGTCCTTAGTACTAAATTTAATCCCCAAAATATTGCTCTTCCCTTCATAAAATTTCTGCTGCCGTCGAACTGCGTTGCACACATAAACCCATTTGTGAAGCAAAATCCTCGCTTGTACCCCAACACCACTTGGTCAAGTCTTCTCTTTGCATCCATAGTCGCCCTGCTGCTACATAATCTTGAAGGTTTTTGAAGGTCAAGCCGGTCATAAGTCCGAGGAAAAATTCTCCGAAGATTTCAATTTCTTCTGGGACGAGCGTCTGATGTCTGACTGGATTGAATCTAAAACAAATTCAGATCTCGATTAAATTTTTCCAAAATTAAACATTTAATGCTTGCTGGGGCCAAAAATGTTATATTAATTTTGATGGGCTGTAGAGTAAAGAAGTTCATACCTTTGACAACCTTGTGACTTTGTCCAATGCAATGTACTCTTCTTTTATTGCCTCAGCAGTGACCTTGATCAAAGTCAGCAGTTGCCTTTACTACAGCAAGTCTGAAGCTCGGGCCTTTTTTATCAATAATTCCATGACATTACTTTACATGGCCTGGAGATTAATCATAACTCTAAACAATGCAGTCAACCTGAGTTCAAGCATGACATGGAAATCAGAATCACGTGTCAAATTATTTCTTTAAACACTTCATAAGTAGCTTAGTAGGCAAAATCCTTAACTTATGTACAACCAGGCATTATACTACACGGAATTGAAATGATATCATTGAAATAGTAGTCCAGATAACAGTTAAGTTTTACATACAAATTGGAAATCGTATAGCTTAAACCTTAAAATAAAAAAAATGAGATGCAGCAAGCGTCTCAAGTAAGACAAAGAGTACAGTTATTTCGTAACGGAATGGCTCACATGGCCCTTGCAGTGTTCAAGAAATTCTGCACTTGGCAATGTCAATTTACAGCAAAGACATTCGCGATCGTCCAGAAGGTGGACAATAAATGGAAATTCAGTCGCTGCATGAACTAAAGAAATGTGAGCCTTGACGTCATCCCGTCTGGCACTTTCCAGCTCGCAATGCCCGCACTGAAATGGCTTCTCCTTTGTGTGCACAAAACAATGCTGCTGTAGATGAACAAGCGTCGAGTAATGCTTGAAGCACAACGGACACTGGAAGGCCCTTCCCTTAGAGTTGTGAAGTTTAACGTGTTCCATTAAGGCTTCCTTGGTTCGTAAATATCGCCCACACCTGGATACCGGACATGGTAGAGAAGTCTTGTGACGACGCATGTGCTCCTTCAAGGCCTCACTGTTCTTTCCTTTGTACTCACATCCATCTATGGAGCACGGGATGTTTTCATGTTTCCCTTCGTGAACAATCATATGGCGTGAGAGGTGACTTGCATCGTTTGTACTGTACTTGCACTTAGAACAGGTCAATGTTTTAGATTCAGTGTGATCACCCAATGTATGCCTTGAGAGACGGTCCTTCCTTTTTGCCCGATAATTGCATCCAGAATGAGTACAAGCAAATGGCCGTTCTTCACTGTGCAATTTCTTGTGTTGATTTATGTTCCACGAAGTTTTGAAGGTACGAAGGCAGCCTGGGAAGTCACATTGGAACGGCCGCTCGCCGGTGTGCGTCCTCGTGTGATTTATTAATTTTTGTCCAGTGCTGCATTCGTAGCCACACACATGACATTTAAAACTTTTCGGTTTGCTTTTACGAACCCTCTTGTGCTCACAGTCAATGTGAGCGTTTAATTTTTCACGAGAATCAAATTCCTCACTGCACAATTCACACTCGAAATCCTTTTCCATTGTAAACACTGAAGTTACCCACTTTAATCTTGAACTCCCTCGGCAGGTACTTCTGCAAAGTTTGCAGAGAATTACGATCTTTTAACTGCAACGGTAAATAGTTGAACTTTGAAATGACACTTGAGATTCTTTTTTTTTTTAAAAGAGTCTGATTGTCTTCAGAAATTTACAAAGGCTACGAGTTAGAGCTTTGGGATTCGAGTATTCACTCAGCAAGTGTACTTTGTACTTGCCAGCAACATTAAGGTTGAAGTTTATTCAACGTTGCATGTAAGGGGTTCTGACCACAAATGTGAGGTTTGCTGCGAGGTCTCCAGCTCAAGAGAATGGCATTCTCTTTGTTAAGACTTGTTCTATTTCCGTTCTGTTGAGTAATGACGTACAAATGAGCCATGCAGATTATCAGGCCAGTTTACTGTCTTGTTTGATTTAGAACTTGAATGTGCTAGTGAGTACGATAACACTCTTGAGTTTTAAACATTTCTATTTTTTTTTGCTTTTTAATATAGCTAGAGCTTATCGTGTGGCTTGCAGTAATTAATTCCTTGTAATTTAAGCCTATGGAAATCGGTTTACAGTTCTAAGTTTAAAATAATGCAGCCTCGAAATATGATTTTTCTATGGAATTTTTTACAAGAGTGCAATAGACTGGGGATTCCCTTTGGTCAGTAGTTACGTTCCTTCTTCTACTCTTGCTGTGCACTCACAACAGCGTGATAGTGGGATGCATCCTGCCGCAGGGGTATTTCTACGTAAACGTGACTGTCATCGTCATCATGTTCATGTTGTTTCTTACAGGATCTGCCAAACCTTCGCCCCCCCCCCTCCCACTTTTTCAGAGTTAAATTATTAAAGGGGATTGATGGATGTGAATTAGTTGAATAAGCATTTCGAATAAAGTATGACAATCAAAATTGATTTTGTTTTTAGTTTTTTTAATGAGCACGGCTAAAGGGAAGGGAGAGGGATTGATGCAAGAATAACATAGGGAGTCACAGGGGATTTCCCAATGCTCGGCTCTGCCATCGGTTGGTTAGATTTTCTATTTTTGGCGTTACTTTATTTATGCAGGATCCCCAATGCAACGCACTCAATCCAAATGTTCACGTCGAAGAAAAACTATCATGTGAGGTAGCCTCGTTGTAAAATTAGAATTATAATCCGATTGCGTTGGTCGAGATAATAACAAAAGATTACTGAAAGCCAAGCGGTAAGTCGTAGTTATTTTAAGAAGTTACAGAATACAAAGGAAATACCGGAAAATGCAGGCAAATGCAATCATACAAGCTAGACAATTAGAATTGTACATAATCTAAGCCAGTGCACCGGTCTGAATAATCTGCATGACTCATTAGCACGTCCACACTTAAGAGGGAAAAGGACGGAAGTAGTATTAGTCTTGATGCACAGAGAATTGAGAATGTCATTCTCTCCTGTAATAGCGAGGTCACATTCGTCTTCTAAAGCCCTTCAATGCTACATCTGACAAAATTGTGACTTCCTACAGCTGACTCATACAACCGTGGAGTGGATACTCAAATTTGACACAACAGCTTGAACTCGCCGAATTATAACATCTCCTGAAACAGTCGGACTCTTCTCATGAGAAAAAGTCGCAAGTCTCATTTCAAAGTGCCACCTCGTTGCTCCTACAGTTAAAATATTGTAACTTTCCGACAACTTTGCATAAGAATCTTAGCGAATAAGTGAAATTTTAGAATAATTAGTTTGAGTGATTTACAATGGAAAAGGCATTTGAGTGTGAAAAATGCAGCGAGGAATTTGAATCTTCTGACAAACTAAACTGTCATAAGGAACGTCAACATGAAAGGGTTCTTGACAGCAATCAGAAAACAATTGAATGTAATATGAGCAGCTACAAATGTGGCTAACGAAAACATTTAATTCCTCGCATGAGGACGCACACCGGCGAGCAGACACCTGACAGCGTGATAAAAACTCGGGAGGGTAATCTGTCCTGTCCAGGGCTCCTTTAGTCACCTCACAATCATCTCAACAACTTCATTCAGATTTTCTTGTGGGTCGTTTAACTCTTCGTTGTGATGCTTGTTAGCCATACTGTCCTGAATTATGATCCGGATTTCTTCACGACCGATCCCACCGCCTCCGTTGAAGTCGTAGATCTTGTAGACGTGCTGTACTTGCTCTTCTAAAGTGGAACGGAGGATTATGGAAAGATTTTGTATCCATTCGGTGCAACTGACTTGGATTTTGCAATTATTTTTAGCAGAATTATTGGGGAAATCGTGGATTACTTTACCGATCCTTCACCAACTGCATCAAAGTAGCGGAAAAAGTTGTCCAGCATGGTGTTGTCCGTGATACCAAAAACATGAACAAACATTTGAGTTAAGAGCAATCGTTTCATTTCACAGGGCATGCCTGATATTTCCACAATTTTGTGGAATTTGGACTGCAAATTGCTGATCTAAAACCATTTTCAAGAATTGTATTTTCATTTTTCATAAATAATTTTAAGCATTATGATGTAATTTTATTATTTTCCAGCGATTTTAAATAGATTTTTGGTACCTCGTCGAAGGTAAAATGCGTGCTTTTGGACAAGTACTCCCTCTGGTTGGTAAAAGGAAAGTTCGTGCATGTACATTTCCTCTTCCTTCCGAACGTTTTTGGCAATTGGAGGCTTTTCCCACCGTCCTCCTCTGGGTTCTTTTTCGTCTTCTTTTTGACTCCTCGACGCAAACTTGGATGCAGATGAGCCTCGCTGGTGTCTGCCACTACGCTTCGGCAATAAATCAGACGAAGGTGAGAGGAGCACTGGACTTCCGATGCAGTTGAATTTGACTTGCACATCGGGAGTCTAGCAGGTCGTGCATTTTGTCGTCAGCATTATTGGAGTTAATTCGAGTCGTTTTGGTTGAATGGGTGCTCAGTTGGAGTTTTGTATTAACTTTTTGTGGTAGAGCGGGAGCTTTTAAGTGTGATCTTGCTCGCCATTTCCTTCAGGCGCTCATGATGTTTGGTTCCTGTGGTCGATATGGCGTGGATTGGGGCCACCTTTTTCTGACGGCGAATTCGGTAATCGCAAGCTGGAAAAGTTGTCATCTAAACAAGGAACTCAAGTATTTAATTTAATTCAAAATATTCAATTTGGGTATCTTACCCATTTTGTAATGGTTTTAAATTAAATTAATTATTTATTACAACTAATTTTGTATAATTTAAAAAGCTACTAAAAATGTTAAGCTGAAATCAAGCTATTTCAAAAACAAATTGTTTTATTAAAATTTACTAAATGAAACATGCTCGTTTGTAATCCCGATAGGACGATTGAAATTTTGCAATTTTTCGCGGTAATTGGCATTTCCAAGTTAACCCAAATGCAAGGGTTTTTCAAGTGAACAGTGCGTGCGCGTGATGATTGATCTCAGCCAAATGCCTTCGGCAATAAAGTAGATTCAGGCTTTCGTGGTTTCTAACAAGAAGCCGGAGAGCCAAGCAAGGCCTTGCAACACCTTGCAAGGTGTGTGGTCGTAAGGGGCTAATGCAGAAGGCCTTTTAAAGCTCAACGTCATTTACATATTTTAATAAAAAAAATATCGTGAGAGGGACAATCAAAGTTCTTGTATTACTAAAGAGTAATAGGTGCTGCAAATACTACGTGCTCAGTGCTCCTTGTTTTTAGCTGAAGCCTCAACTTTTGTAAAAACCAACTGTTAGGAAAATCATTTGAACTCAATATCATTGGAAATAATTTGAGTAAGAAATATCAATTTTTTCTGTCCACATGAAATCCAGCCTTCTTAATCCAGTTTTATTTGCTTCGTCTCTTTTAAGAAAATCTGAAGTCAGATAGTTGGAGACCTTTGCAATGAATTTACAACCTACTCATAGTCATAGCCACCAAGCCCAGGTTTCCGAGCTAAGGGCTAAATGTTTTTAATTGCTTTCATCTGGAACTCTTTGTAGTTTCTGAATTAAGTAACAAGAATCAGTAGGACAAAGCAAGGTGTGCGGACAGAGCTGGCTCTTTTAATTACTTTACTTAATTTATTCAACGGGCCTTACCCAGTTCACTTAACAACAACTAAGCAAGATTGAATAAATAATCAAAGGGGTGGCTGTTGTCTGTTTTATAACAGCAGCTGCTGGATCTCAGCGCCACTTAAAAGTACTGCGACAACATATCAGGCCCTATCGTTAAAATTATAGCCCCACATTCATGTCCTGTGCAACAAAAGCAGCCAAGCATTTGTGAAAGCAAGAAGTAACATTAACGCGATATATTCCAACCATTATTCTTTCTTTTCATTGTTATTCTTACGTTTTCTGTCTTTTGAATCTAGAACTAATCATCTTCGGAAACAATGTGGCTTCTAGGAAAGAGTGTGAGTTCAAGTTTACCAGATATCGCAAACACTCATGGGAAAAAATGATGTCTTTTATCCCGCCCAAGGGTCACAAGGTTCAAACGAAACGCCAAAAACGGAAATTCAAAATCCACGTTATGACAAAAACAATTACGACACCTTCACAACGACGACGGCTCATTAAGCTTCAATGTTGATATATTTTAGTTTCCAAAGTTTTTAAAGATTCAATATTGTCGTAGGTAAAATAGAACTACATGCCAAAGTTCCAATTACGATATATCCAGTTAGCCAGCAGCGTTGCTACATAGTTGCAAGTACGCACTGCCATCTTCACAAGTATTTTAGCAAGAAAAGCACATACACCAGCCAGCCATCCATATTGTTCGGCCAAAACCAACCAGGATGTGTCTGAGTTGTCAAAAGACGGCGACTGAACATTAGTTTTGCAATCCTCGCTGATCATGTCTCAAGCCACCAGCTGTGAACTTAATGCGCTGCCATTTCTCCCCAAGACCGTAAATCCCTGAAACCCTGAAGTCATCAGCATTTTCATCTTGCGCAATACTAACCCTTGGTAAACAGGGCAGGGTCGAGGCCACTGGTAAATGAATACGCTTTTGTCTGCACAAGAAAGCTTTCTTCGTCTTCGAAGTTACTGGCGAGCTTGATTTTAGGATTGTTCTCCACAATGTTGTGGAAAGTATTCCAGTATTTTGGGGAATCGTGGTCGTGTATCAAGAATACAACTGGGTTGGTTTCTTCTTCCAGCATTTGAATAACAATTTCGGCATTTTCGCAGACAAATATCGTGTTTTGAAGCGCATTTTCTAGTCCACCCTCGAGTTCGATAAGGTGTTGATAGTCATTTTGCTCTTGATCGGTTTTCATTTCACCTGGTCGAAGCTGATCATACGAAGAAGCAGAGAGTTTTAATATCAAGTCAAAAATACCAGGCGGGATGTGGCATTGAGGCAATGACATGCTGTGCAACTCACAGAACTGTTGAATCCAAGAGCTCCCAAGAAACGACAACGTCTCCCAACGTAGACCAATAAGAAATACTCAACCATGTAATGCTCTGTAAGTGCGTAGGCGAAATGTACGCGTGGCGTTCAAGCTGAACACCGCAGAGTAAACGTTGACAAGGAAAGTACTGGTAATAAACCAGGCCACCACGACAATACAAATAACTACCGAATTCACGCAATTTCGTTTGAATTATTGGCATTTTGGAATGCTTGTACTGACTAATCGCATTCCTTGTTGTCTTTGAAGTGTCGACTTGTACTGAGACAATTAAGTTTTTCATGAGGGCTAGCAACAACGAAGAAGCACTGAATGTCACTTTTATTCTACAATTACAATCGGAGCAATTCAAGGAGCATGAGCATTGCAGTTTTAATGATCGCAGTGAATTGCAGTAATTCAAGTACGTATTTTCAGTTTGAAATCCCAATGAATATTTTATTAGTCTACCGCTTATTAGAATGGGCAAGACATCAGTACACATAGTTTCCTGCAAGTGCTTGAGCCTTGTCTCTAGTTTTTCATAACGAGAAAAAGCCAACGGCCCGTCATCATGCCAAAAATTGTGGCCGTGTCTGTTTTTGAATTTGAACTAAGCATACTAATATATACAGAGGTCAAAGGTCAAGTTCAAAGAAAAGCTTCAAGATTACAAACTTTCTATCGCACACAAAGAAGAGCATTCATTGCACTTTGATAAAGAATGTCTTTCAATGGAGACAACAGCTTAAGTGCTATGAGTCCTCGTGTAAGGAAATCCAAGCCGCAGAGGCTAACTTGCTTGCTGCATCAGCAACATAAAGCAGTGTAACACATGCCCACAGTTCCAATAAACTTGTATGTAGCTGTAGTTTCATGCTGTAAAATCCACATCTCATGCTGTAACATACGCTAGCTTGCGACTATCCTTTGACTAATGTTGGTCATTATTGTCCAGCAATTTGACTGGCTACTCAGCATGCAGAGATTGAAAAATTTTACGTATAAAAATAAAAACATTAAGGTTATGGTGGCGAGGAAGCCTGACCTTTCATTTTTCTTTAAAAAATCAATTGGCATCGAGATTGTCAACATACTCTGCATATTGCTTCTCTTGTAAGAACAGCAAAGATGCAAAAAAAATGATGGTGGCCTTAAAAACACAATAACACCCCCATTATTAAGCCTATGCTTTAACTTTCAAACCCCACACATTGTTCGACAGCCACGCTGAAGGCCACAACCCAAAAGGCTCAACAGATTGTCCGGTACAAACGCCGAGTCTCGACGCCGATTAATTATTCTAATGTACAATTTATGGACTTGTTGGCTAGTTGCGTAATTTTGGTAGAATGGGCTGTGATCCTCAACTACAATATTAACTTATAATAGCACCAATATCTAGATAATTTGTTCTGTGTAAATTTACAAACTTTGAACTACGGGATGATGAAAGTCGTTTTATTGAATCAGCTAACACATTCAGGCGAAACTCTTTTTCTTAAAACGGCAACTACATGGTTACAACAAGATTAAATCATTTTATAATGGACAAATACATGAAATAATATTACGGCATCGTAAACACGCGTATCAATAAATTACTTCTCACGACCACCTTATTCCTAGCTTTTCTATAGTAACAACTGGAACCGTATGAGCCATTGAATGAAGAATAAACTCCCCAAGTGACAAGGTGACTTTGCAGAACAAACACTCGCGATAATTCAGGGGAAGGACAATGAATGGGAATTTGATGTTTGAATGGACCAAAGAAATGTGTTTCTTAACATTAGATTGGGTGGCAGTTGAAAACTCACAATGACCACACTGAAATGGTTTCTCATTCGTGTGAACAAAACAGTGGGTCTGTAGCTGACGCAGTTTGGGGAAATGCTTGAGGCACAAAGGACACTTGAAGGGCCTGCCCGAAGGGTCGTGAAGCTTTATGTGACCCTTCAAAGCTTCTTTAGTATAAACATATTGCCCGCAACCCGATACCGGACACGGCAAAAGCGTCTTGTGATAGTACATGTGCCGAAGCAAAGCTCTTCTGTGCTTTGCTTTGTAGTTGCAGCCTTCTATTGAACGTGAAATCTTCTCACTCGATTTTTCATGGCCGGTTATGTGGATCTTTAGTTTATAAGCACTGTTTGAACTGTAGCAGCAGTTAGCATGAGGACAACTGTGAGTCTCCTTCGAGTGAGCATGTCGCTTGTGTTGAGAAAGTGCTACTGGATGCCCAAATTTTCGCCCACAGCCGGGATAATCACATTCAATGTGCTTCTCTCCGTGTAGTTTACTGAAATGTGTTTTGAGCTCGTATTCACTCATGAAAGATTTTTCACACTGTTGATATCTACATTTAAAGTTTCTTCTGGTCACACAATGAGTACGATAAACATGTATCGTTACATCACGCTTCTGTTTCGCATCAAAACTGCATCCAGAGTGCGGACAAGCAAACGGCCGGTCCTGACTGTGCACGATCCTGTGTGAAAATAAATTTGCAGATGTTTTGGCCCTGTGCAGACAGCCAGGAAAATTGCATTTATACGAGCGCTTATCACCGTTGTGTTTGCATTTGATGTGATTTTCAAGATGTGGCTTTACTTTGAACGCCTTTCCGCAACTGTCGACTGGGCACTGGAATGGTCGCTCACCGGCAGTGATGCATATTCCAGCATATTAGGGATTGGGACTATGGAATGGGACTAGATAGCTCGATCACTTGGAATAGGAT
>JAQIWI010001447.1:0-16439 GCA_034698825.1 Deuterosminthurus bicinctus | reverse complement strand
GGTTCCGCCGCAATTGACCTTGAAAGTTGGTGTTTTGATGCAACTTCCACACATTTCCCCACCGGTCGAGAGCGTTCGCCAGCATTCTTGTAAAGTTTAAACAGCTATTTTGGTGGTCAGGAACGGGAACAGGTGTGTTTGAATACCGCACAATTGTTCCGGAGTCTAAAAATGCCAAATTTTGAAAGTTTTTACAGTGATTTTTTGACATTTTTGGCAGTGATTTTTTAAAATTTTGATTTTTTGCTAGATGTCGCTTTTTGGCATTCAGGCACATTCTCTGAACATTCAGCTTTCGAATGGTGTGCTTCACATGTCTCAGTGGTCATTAGTTTTTGAGATACAGTAACCCAAAGTCGTAAAAACTATTAAAAGTTGAACTGGCTACTTTCGGCAGTTTTTACAACTAAACGTAGTGGGCAGTATAGATATTTGTGTAATGCTTTAAGTTTGACTTAACTTCTAGAAACGTCGCCCATATTTGAGTGAAAGTAATAGCTTGCAGTCAAATTACTGCAATATATTCATAACTTCCTTGCCATAACTTCACAATCAATGCCAGATTTCACGCCTCTACTAGTAACACAATTTAAAAGGCCAACGTTTCCATGGTGTTGGCAGATGTTATATCATGATTGATCAAATTTTTTTGCTAGAAACAGCATGTCACTCCCGGCAAACGGATGACGATTGAAATAAATTTTGCTCGCTCATTCTTCACTCATGGATTTCTGTAACTTTTAAACTCACTTATTCCACTCATATCATTTTCTTGGGGTTGCCCTCACTCGTACCTCTCATCATCCACGACATCTTCCACTCGCCTCCTACTCATCAACTCCAAGCACCATGAGTGAGTGAGGGGCATTGAGCGCATCACTGGCCTAGTAACTGTCCCAGCATGATCATTACCAATGTCATGTCCACCTCACTATTCGCAATGGAATATATTTCCGTGTGGGAACCTGAAAAGCTGCACTGAGTTTTTCTAATCTAAGTACAGTAAACGTCAGATTTTTCGCTCCTCGTATTTACTAACTCCCTTTCTCGTATTGATTTCATTTGCTCATTGTATTAATTGCCTTTGTTCCTCAAATTTTTTTCCTCATGTTTATTTCTTTAGCTCCTCACATTTAGCTGTCAGTTTCGTTGCATTTGATTTCAATGGCCTTGACGCTGAATTTCAATGTTCCTCACGCTTTCTCCAAATGTTCCTGAAATTAATTATCTCCTCTCTCTCAATAAACCTCTCGTCGATTTAAATCCCTAGTGGAGCAATAGCTGTCCTGCAGTCGTTGCACAAACACCTCAAACATCTTAATTTTGAGAGAAAATGCAGTCAGTAAATTTGAAATTGCAAAGGCTTTTTTCTGGTTAAAGATTATAGGCTGGGACGTCCATGTCTAGTGCCAAGAAGACTTTACTTTGAGCCTGGGAAATGAAGTAGTTGCCACAATGTGCGTACAGTTGTCTATGAAATGTTGCGCGTCCTCGGCTGTTCTCATGAACACAGTCAGCCAATGCACTCAGTCCATATCTTGAACTACCTATCTCTACATCCCTCACCTATTTTCTCCAAATCTCACTCCCATCTCTCTATCATCTGTCTCTTTGTACTTTGTCAATATCTGTTACTGCGCTTTCTCCATACATCTCTCACTCTTACAAACTTTCTCTGTCTCTCTCTTCTCTTTATTAATCTGTTTCACTGCGCTCTCCCAATCTCTCTGGCCCTGTTTCATCCATGTCTTTGAAATTTTTTGTCCATCTCACCCGCTGTTATATTTGACTTCTTTTTGTTGCCCTCTGTGTCTCTCTGGATGCCTTTTCTCTGACTTTCTCACTGCTTTATCAAACTCTATTCGGATGCCTGTCTGGGTCTCTTTTTTTACCCTTGAAAATCTCATTCGCTGCCATTTCTCCGCCTCTCGCAATGAGCAAGTTTACACCAAATATGCTCTTGTTCTTGAACTTCTCTCCATGTCTGTTGCTGGCCCCTGGCCATCTCTCTAACTGGGCAGTTAGTGAGAAAAAGCATGCAAGGTTAGATCAATCAAGTAAGATTAGAAAAAGAAATCAAGTTAAGTTCGTGAGTGTACTCAGGACGAGCAATTTCAAATGATTAAACGCAAGCAGCGAGATCGATAATTATCTAAGAGAGATCAAGAGAATTCAGATTCAACCCTTGAAATAATCAAAATTAACTAAAAATAATAGCTTTTTTGATGTTATTAACAACGTTGTCTTACACAAGAAACTTTCCGTGGTTGCGCCACTGCTTTAATGTATAACATCTTGCTGCTAAGTATTGACCCCGCTAGTTGCCTTCTTTTTATCTTTCTCACTGCACTGTCATGACCTCTCTCGCCGCATTCTCTTGACCTCTCCAAGTGCATTCGTATGCAGAAGCTCGCTATCTGCTTTTTGATAATTTGAAATTGGCCGTCTTGATTTCACTCACGAATTTTAATCGATTTCTTTCACTAACCGTACGGTCTTGTAAGAGAGATTGAAAGAGGTCCAGTAGCAGCGACAGAGACGGAGAGAAGTTCAAGAAGGAGCGCATATTAGATGTAAACATGCTAAATGTGAGAGGCGGAGAAATGGCAGCAAAAGAGGCAGAGAAAAAGCAGCGAGAGACGGAGCGAGAGCAACGAGCGAATATCAATGCAGGACAACCGAAATCATTCATTTTGCCTTTCATTATTAATTATTATTTATTTCATTAAATACTGCAGACAGTAATTGACATGAGAAAACGAGTCAGATGATAGAGAGAGCGGAGTGAGATTTTATGGGTGAGAGATGTAGAGAAAGGTAGCTCAAGATATGGACTGAGCGCATTGAATGACTGCGCTCATGGAAACAGCCGAAGACATGAAGCATTTAACAGACAATTGTACGTACATTATGATGGCAACTGTTTCTCAAGCTAAAAGGCTGCTTGCCACTGGACATCTCAACGTAGGCATACCAATTAGAAAGAAGCCTTTGAAATTTGAAATTCACTTATTGATTGCACCTCACAAATTTAAGCTATTTGAGTTGCTTGGAAAGTGATCGCAGGAAAGTTATTGCTCTGCTCTACTCAAGATTTAGTTGTAACAAACAGTTTATTATGAGAGATGAGCTATTAAATTTTAGGAAAATTAGGAGAAAGCGTAAAGACCCCCCCCCCCCAGTAATCAAATGTAAGGAAACTGGAGTTTACATGTGAGGAGGTAAAGAAATAAACATGAGTAATGAAATGTGTGGAACTAAGGCAATTTATATGACGAGTTAACAAAATCAATACAAGAAGTTGAGTGCATAATTACAAGGAGCGAGGAAAATGAATTCGAGGAGCAAAAAACTTGACGCTCGTTGCATTTTGTTACGAAATACTGAGTACGGCTTTTCAGAATCCCACATGAAAACATATTTCATTTTCCATGGTGGAGTGGACATCGTTCAATGAAACTTTCTCCGGCTTTGTCTCTCTCTCACCACCACTGCACTACTGCTTAACGCTGCTTTGCGTGCCTTTCTCTCACTTGTTTTCACCTGTCTCGACCTCTCCTTCTGCCCTTTCTGCAAGTCTGTAAAATTTCATCTCCATCATTGCCTTCTCTCCAGTTGTTCACGTACTACGCGATCCGGAAAAAACCCGTAAAACTTATGTTAAACCCAACTTTTCCTTTGATCTCAAATTCCTCAGCCAATTGTTGAGCTATGAACTTGCAAATTATATCAACAAAACTTCTCAAGATTCTGGTTTCAAAATTTGTATTCAAAGTTGATGTAGCCCAAAAATTGCACAATTCATTCACAAAACAAAATGTACATAGATATATGTACAATGTACATATATTGTTAATAAATGTTACATTAAATATAATGCATGCACTAACACAAACTTTCTCGCTAAATTCTCCTCTTTTTTCTCACTGCGCTTTGTTCATACTTCGCAGAGATTTTCATCGTGTCTCTTGCTGCCAGCTTTGCGTTTTGGTCGTTGTCTTCTGTCGTATCTCCACCGATCACTGCCCTTTCTCCGTCTGTCTGACCACATTGCTGCATCTATGTTTCCAGGCACCCGTTCTGCAACTCCGTCGGTGCGATTTCTGCATCTCTCTGGCTGCCTTTCTTCATTTCTCTTGCCATTTTCTCCACTTTTCTAGCTATTGACTACATTTTCATCCATTTCAGTCGCTGTCCTCTCTCTTTGTCTCGTTAGAGCTGTCTCTGTTAGGGCTAACGGGAGCTAAGATTATCATACTCTCAATCAACAGGCGTGCTCAATCAATATAATTAATCTACGTGTGACCATAACCACATTCTTACCCGCACTTAACTGTAAATTGGAATGTGTTAAACCTTTTGACAGAACTGTCAGGAGGTTTCCAAAGAAACAACAGTACCTAAATTTCTTGAAGTTCTTCAGGTTCCATGGTTTCCATATCATTATTTAAGAATTTCTGTAAGAGCGATAAGTTGAATTGGCTGTAAAAATATTGTTTTATAATATTCTAGCGGTCCTGTAGTCTGCAGGTGCTGAGCATCCTTCAGAACTGTTACGCAGCTCCTGATCACTGTGGAAAGAAATCTTTGCATTTTAAACCTGTTTCAAAATAAATTATCTGAACTGAAACCGCTCGTTTTCTTCTCTTTGACAATGGTCCAAATTCCTAAGGCTAAATCTCAAATGGTCTCTCTTCATCAACGTCGTGGGGACTGCCAATGTGGTTCAAACTATTGCTATACAAACTCACAAATTGCAGACATCAGTCATCCTCTGCATTGCTAAAATTATAATTGCATTGCTCTATGAATCATAATTTGTAAAAAATCGTTATTAACAATAAACAATTGTCAATCAAAAATACTTTAGTGTTCTTCACGAATAGAGCTCGGTCTTTATTCAATGTCTCAAGTCGCTACTCTCCTCCAACTAAAGAGGAATCCTCGCTGTTTCCTTAAGAAAACCTTGCATAACCGTTGACGTGGCAGTGCCAATGACCTTACTAATAAGCATCTCATTCGCATCAGTTAATCAACATATTGACAAGCCGGTCAGCAACCACTCACATTAGCATCTTAGGATAAAGTTTACCTTGAGACGAAAGCCTAGTATTTTCTCTCACTCCGACCTCGCATCGTCGGCTTCACATATCCAGTACTACATATTCACAAGTTACTGAAACTTATTTTAACATTAGTCATAATCGAGGCCCAGAGGGCCAAAATTGCATGAGCACCTCTAATATCTTAAACACTTGTAAGAAAGCCTAGCTCCTACGAGTCTCTCCGTGTATCTACAGCAAAGGCTAATGTGTGAATGAATTATTCTCAGCCTTACAACAATGTGCTTCACATGTCTCTGCAATCATTGTTTACGGAGACATGAGCGTCCAAAGTCTGTAAGGAGACCATTTAAAACCCGATGTTAAAGTTAAAACCCACGTCATTTCCACCACATTTCCTAAATTATCCAGGGACTCTTCGTTTTAGAACTACATTTTATAGAAAATGCGTCGGTCATCCTCTTCATAATACAAATTGACAAGCTACTCCAAAAATAACTCATTTTAAAATAACCACGATTAATAACTATTAATCGCAATTCAAATATGTCTACGAACTTAGATTAAATATAATCCTAAAAGTTGTCGTAGTTGTTGCTGTACGTTACACGTTAAAGTTGTATGATAACAGGTTAGAAAAATGATTTCAAAAGGTTCCTGATAATCCTCAAGATCTATTGTATCTTATTATGTTCAATAATGAGCGCGTTCTTTAGGTCTGAGTTTTCAATCTTAAGCTAAGAAAGATCGTTACAAAAATTACTCCAGAGTGGGAAAAAGCGCACATAGTACGAGGCACACACGGGGGTACAGATTGGGTTTACATAAGACTTAAGACAGCTCTTGTGGGCACAGAGCAAAGAACATTGCCAGCTGATAGAGTGACTGTACAATTTTTGTGTGAATTTGTTTAAACTCTACAATTTTCGCCTGTGGAGCTAGTCCAACTTAATCATCATTCATCATCAATTAAATGCTGCAGCAATTAAATGAAACTGTAAGTTCTTTAAGTAAAATATCGCTAAATAAATATTATCAGAATTTTTAAACTTATATGACTCGTATTCATTCGCTGCTCATTCATTCTCAGTGGCATCAGCCCAAATTAAACGTCGGATTGTCTGATCCAGATGGACGTGCGCATTTTTTCGCTCATAGGGAACTTTGGTGGCTATTATGCAGCCAACTTACCACCTGTCTCACTTTTTTTGTACTCAATTTTGTACGGCACGCTCATCATGTGACTACTTTACATAAGAATGCATTTACATACTTGCCTACTCTGATAAAGCTACAGCATTATAATTTCACAATCGGCTAGAGACAGTTGAAAACTTAATATTATTATGCAGCTGGATTTCTTCACGTAGACTCAAAGGTAACTGGCAGATTATGATGATGATGATTCTTCCATGAGCCAATGCTAAGCCTCCTGAAGTATCAGCAAGGATGATGACAGCTCCGATATAAAATACTCCAAGTTCAGCAGGAAGTATTGGAAATATAGCTGAAAATCAGAGACAATTCAATGAATATACAATGAAACGAGTACAAGTTTCAATTCATTTTCCAAGCTAATGGTTGAGGTTTACCGTCTTTACTTTTCCACGACATGCCTAGCCGTAGCCAGCTCTAATTTTTCGCGACTTGCCGAGAGGTCAAGCCATCCGACTAATAACACATTTTTACTACATCCAAACACATTCAGCTTTTACCTATTTTTTCCATTCAAGAATAACCTTATAGGCCACAGTGAACATAATTTGGCCCGATTTTAACCTTCCCGGGACTCCAAGGGCTTTACAAATCCAAAGTCTTGAAAAAGGAGAAATTATTACATTAAATCAATTCAGACTACGATTTTTTAAAAATAGGTTTGTGACACAGAGAGAACCGCACGTACCTGCATAGCATATACAGTCGTTTTGACGGTAAAAGCCACAGTGCAGTGCCCAACTTTTATAAATTGATCCGATGCAGCCCGTTACTTTGGATGTGTGAACTCCAGCGTGGAAACTGTCCATACGGTGACTTCTGAGAACCCACACAGAGTCACAGGTGAAATGCGATTTTGTGTGACAAACTGACTGAGCTGGGCAGACGCTCCCACTAAACACGGAGAGCGTCAACATGCACTGAATGAAAGGGTTTTCAGTAATGCCATATTCTGGCTTGTGCGTGTGAGTGAACAAAACATGTTCATGCTGTAGGAAACTCAAATTTGCCCTTGGCTCAAGAGTATGAAGAAGCAAAGAGGAGCATGAGGGGGAAGGGACCGAAGAAGAAGGGTAGATTAATTGATTATTGATTAATTATTGAATTATAGCTTGGCATAGTTGAAGCTTCGAAGCGAGTAAATAACTTTTCATTGCTACTTTATATAATGCATAATGTTAATCTGGTGATACACTTTGGCACGTGCCGCTGGAACTACATACGCAATGATGAATTGACAGACAGGGACAAGTCTGATTGAGTTGCGATGGAGAGAGCCCTTGCATTTTATACGAAGTACTTGGACTCAGTGTGAATTCATATTACTCACTGTAAAATAGCAGCTGTTGCACATGGGACCCCAACACGTATGCACTCATGCCAGACATAAATCAAGTCTGGACCTCGGGAGGGAGCATTTTATTGGGTTTTCCCATTCTGTCGTGATCATCAGATACCGGATTTGCAAGAGACGTTTACAAAATGTTGCTAAGTTCAACAGTGCAAAATTTATAAACTTTCGCCAAACCATCAGCTTGATTGATGTACGAAATGCAATTGCCATGAATTTACGCGTGAACATCTCAGCCACAAATTGCCATCCATGACAATAAATTCTCGAGTTATGTACTTGCATGCACATGGGCTGTCCACCATTCATTTTCCTTAACAGAACCCACACATAAACATGAACTCGGCAGTACTGAATGGTTTTTCACCCAGCCCATGTTGATGCTCTTTGTAATTAGTTGAGCAATAACCCAGCTCACTGTCCCACACGGAATTATATTCCATCCTTGACCACATCACAGTGGTCAAGCTGCGACAGCTTTCAGGCAGTAGCGTGGACGTTGTAAATTATCGATTGTTCAATTGACATTCCTCCGGCTTTCCCTTTCTCTCACCTCCACTGCACTACTTACGGTTACTTTGTTGGCTTCTGGCTTTGTTCATTTTTTTGTCTGCACTTGAACCACAGGAAACCATAATTAATCGTTTTACGTTCAACGCAAAGGCTCATTCCACTAAGAAAATTTTCCCTTTGAGTTCATCATTTGTTCTACCGTGAAGCGCGTTAGTATTACTGCTTTAAACAGTGCATAATACTGATAGAAATAAATGGCAGGCACTTGTTAGTGAAAGTCGTTGCAGAGAGTTTTTCTTGACTCAGCAACAAAGTCTTATTGCGAGGAAATTTAATGGCCGAGGGGACTCACAATTAAGACACCTGCAAGATTGGTAAAATTCCAGAGAACTCAAGATGTAAACAAACCCACACGCCAATACTAAGATGAAACATGACATGACCTATTGCCTTCTTCGACAAAATTGCCTTCTTGAATTAGGCACTAAACTACTCCACACAATTTTTAGCTATATTTGACACGCAGGCGAGGCCTAGAGAACTGGAGAAAGACCAGTGAGAGAGCTGGAGAAAGACCAGTGAGAGAGCTGGAGAAAGACCAGTGAGAGAGCTGGAGAATGACGAGTGAGAAAATTGAGAAAGACCAGTGAGAGAGCTGGAGAAAGACCAGTGAGAGAACTGGAGAAAGGTAAGTGAGAGAGATGCAGAAAATAAGTAACTTGCTAATGGTAGGGGATCAAATTGTATTTATGTAACGCAATAAAGCTGGTACAAAGTTTGTGCTGAGAGCATAATCTACACTTTGAACAAAGCAAGCCCAGAGCGTAACTGAGCTCGCCTGCAAATATTTTGGTATAAAGAAACTTTACCAATCTCAAGCTTTTACGAATGCATGTAACACAAATGAGCGCAATGGGTTAATTACTTTACGATTGTGAAATAAATTCAAGGCAGCAAGATAAAGATAAAGCTGGTAAATCATAGAAGGCAACGGCAGAAATAAATGGAGACCACTTAAAAAAACATTTATGAGAAAAATGTCAGCAAGACAATTAAATTAAAGATCGAGAGGGTTTTGAAAGTAATAGAGCGGACGCTGCTACGCTGCAAGACATAACGGAGCATTCTAGACGCTTCTATTGATTATTTTATGTCAGGGAAAAAGTAAGCTAGTGTTCTTCCACAGTCTTAAGTACTTTTAATCATATCCCACTCATAAAGCTCGCGCGGACTTCAACGTGACGACGGTTAAGAGCTCATGCTAATAGTGGGAAGAAGTCGAAAATCAAAATTGTTATTGCAGTACATCATTATCGCCTTTTACTTGTTTAATGACTTTCTTGCCGTTTAATTGTCTGAAAGCATTGCGAATTAGTGCTCCACATTCATTGTCTACATTCAAAGGATGGAGAATGATCTACCGCGTGATTTTCTGTCTTGAATACTTTTTAATAACTCCCTCTCATAAAGCTCGTGCCGAGTTTAACGTGACCAGCTTGACAAACCCCTGTCTGTCAGTCCTCTTTTTGTGAGTCGGTCTTCTTTGTGATTAACACTTACCCTTTAATTATCTGTCGTACCTGTAATTGATTCATCTTCGATCTGCAGGGAATTGCAATAATTGAAGTGCTATCATCAACAGAAATAGTTGAACTCGCACCGGATGCGAGAGAGATACAAAAAGGACAGCGAGATATATTGAAAGAGAACAGACAGAAGATAGTCAGAGACATGAACAGTGACAATGAAGAACATAAAGCAAGGATACTTAAAGAAAGGGACAAAAACCACTGATAAATTAGTAAAACCAAGTGAGAGAAAAAAATAGGAGCCTACACGAAAAAGCAAAAGATGGATGATCGAAGAAAATAGAAAATGTAAGAAGAGAAATAACTGGAGAGAAGCTGACAACAAAAATTGAGGCAAAAATGACGGAGAAAGGGCAGAAAGAGAAATTGAGAGAAAGCTTTGAAAAAAATGGGTTGAAGGCCGCACGACTTTTGGACGGTGAGCACCGGGAGAATTGGACAACAAAGCTTAAGGGGCCTTAATATTTAATTGCATAAATAATCGCTTTTCGTCGCTGCCAAGGCTTCTATTGATTCACCCTTGAAGGTTTTACACAAACAATTGTAAAGGGTGACTCATCATCGCAGTTGGTGGGGACTCTTGAGTTACCAATGGAACTTTAAATCCATTGTGTACTAAATATCTACAAAAACACGAATTCAGTCCTTCCTCCGTGCTGCCCTGTACATAATTTTTACCGGTAATTTATTAATGACAAATGAGTGGCATTGTTTTGTGCAGTAAAATGCGTCTATCTCATCAACTGCAGAGGATGATGAACTAATTGGGGAAAGTCTTTTGTTAAACAGTGCAAAAGCTTCCTATATAATTAATTGGAACACGATTAAAATCAATAATACTCTCTCTAAAGCAGCTGCTGTGATGTTATACGCGTCATTGGGTCAATTTTAAATTTAAATCATTTAGCATGCTTGTTATGTTCAGAATGGCTCATTTAAACTCTCAACTGCAGCAGCTTAACCAATGCATGAAATCCATTGAAGAAATGATGAAATATGTGAAGGCTTATGCCATTCCAGCTTTATTGCCTGCATTGAAGTAACTTGCCTCAGTTGAACTCATCCGTCGCCCCTTTACTTCCCCATTTACTTAAGCCAAGTGCAAACTACAGGCTTTTCCATCATGTACAAGAGCTATCTAGCTTTCACTCTCCGTGAGAACACACACACACATAAACATGAACTCGGCAGTACTGAATTAATTTTCTCCCATTTCATGTTGGCACTTTTTGTATTTAGTTGAGCAATAGCCCAGCTCGGCTCGGGGTTCCAAACGGAATCATATTCTGTCCTTGATAGAGAGCTGGACATCACAGTGACCAAGCTGGAACAATTTGCAGGCAGGCAGTGTGGACGCTGTAAATGATCGATCGTTCAATTCAACTTTCTCCGGCTTTGTCTTTCCCTCCATAATGCTGAGAGGATGTGTGTATAGGCCAGCAACTTGTAGTCATGAGCGATTTTCATCACAGAGTTTTTGTTCAGTCAGCTACATAGTCTAATAGCGAGCAAAATTAATGGCAGAGGGCACTCACAATTGAAGACACCCACAAGAAACGTAAATAATCTGAGAACTCTAGATGTAAAGAAGCACACAGGGAAGCAAATGACAGCAGTTACTACCCATAAACGCGCTTAAAACTGCAACCTTTACCATTCATGCTTGTTCATTTTAATGACTGCCATCAATCTCTTTGGTGTGGGAATTCGCCGTCCACTCTTAACTTCTCCATATTCTTGAGCCCGGGCCAGACTGAAATCTTTTACAGAATGTACATAAAGTGTCTAAAAATCGTACTCCATAAGACCAGGCACACAAGTGGGAACCCTGCAGTACATTTTCACGACGTTTAGGCTAATTACCGAACGGAACCAGATTCCGTGTGGAAATCACATCCCGGAACCTCTGTCATTGCCTTACCTTCAATTTCCTCGAGGCAATATCACTCTTAAGTAGTCAGATTAATGATGAGAGGACAGCTAGTGAGATCAGAGCATTGAGAGAGCTGGAGAAAGGTGAGTGAGAGAGGTGCAGAAAATAAGTAACTTGCTTATTGTAGGGGATCAACTTGCCCTTATGTAACGCAACCTTTGTGCTTATTATTGGGATATATTGAATCCCTCATGTCGTATCATTGAATTGGCTTCAACATTTCCTACAGTTAACATCTGTAATAATCTCTGGTTCTTTGCTTTCAGTTTCATTAAATTCACTTTATGTTTTTCACATTCAGGTTTTCTCTCATACACACTCACTTTTGCATCCGACCATCCTTCAGTATTAAGTTCTCGCCATTTATTATTAATTCAAAACTGTCTCCGTTAAGGCTAACTGGAGCCAACATTTTCTTACAACATGATCAAGTTCAGATGTTCAAAGTGATTTTTACTGTCAATCAACAGGTCTGCTCAATCAATATTATTAATCTACGTGTGACCATGACCACAGTCTTACCCGCACTTCATACTGTAAATTGGAATGTCTTAAGACTTTTGACAGAATGGTCAGGTGGTTTCCAAAGAAACAACCTACTACACATGGATGACCATGTGTAGTACATCATTCGAAAGCCAGGTAGATGCCGCACAAAGTGGGGGAATCAAAATTTCAAATATGTAACCGAAACAGTTTTAAAATGCGGGTTAAATGTGAAAATGATGCGTTTTTTCATAATTTGGAGGATTTGAGTTGTTTTGAGGCCATCTACTCCTACAGTTCTTAACCGAATTTTATTTGTAATTGCTCAATCCAAAGCCTAATAACTGGCGAGTAGCACTGGCTATATTAGAAGTCGCATTTTGGGCTAGAACGACTCCGACACCGGGGTTGAATTTAAAATTTGTCAATTTTTCCGACATTTTTATGCAAATGGAGTCGTGTGACCCATGATTGTACACAAAATTTCATTTTGAGCTCAAATATGACGTTAGAAATGTGCTTTAAGAGCCACGTGGGACATGATGACATGTACTTGGTCAATTTTGGCCGTTTTGTTCTTAAAAATCATGTGATACTTCAAAATGCTCGCTTGCTTCGTGCGAGTAAACCTATCATATTTCGTACTTAGTTTCATGGACTATATTTGACAACTACCAGGACATCTCGCATGAAACTCTTGGGACTGAGTTACACCTTACTACTGAGGCAACTTTACGGCTAACTCCCCGGACTATTAGAGCGACGTTACCTCGGACCAATTAGAATTACTGACCGGGGTCGATTAAGAGTAAGTTAAGAACCAAGTTACAATGAGTCTTAGAGAAGAAGATCAGGGGAAACATGCCGAATAAGCTATAAGAGCACCCAGTGTTAGTCATAAGAAAGCCAGCCCAGTATTAGTCAAAAGAATGAAGTATGTACAAATCTTGATGTAAAATAATAGGCAATAGTGGTAGAATGGTCTAGGAGGAATGTAGTAGTTTGACTGAGTTTGTGAGATTCAGGCGTCCGTAGGACGCCAGGCTCGCTAGTTACTCATAATTCTCTAAGAGCTATAAGTTGAATCGGCTGAAAAAAAATTATTGTTTTATAATATTCTAGTGGTCCAGTAATCTGCAGGTGCTGAGCATCCTTCAGAACTGTTGCGTAGCTCCTGATCACTGTGAAAAGAAAACTTTGCATTCACTTCAAGTATGTTTCAAAATAAATTATCTGTACTGAAACCGCTCACTTGCTCCTTTTCTTCTCTGTGGCAATGCAATGGTCCAAATTCCTAAGGTTAAATCTCAAAGGGTCTCTCTTCACCAAAGTCGTGGGGACTGCAAATATATTTCAAACTATTGCTATCCAAACTCTCACAAATTGCAGACATCAGTCATCATCTTCATTGCTGAAATTATTATTGCATTGCTCTATGAATTTGTAAAAAATCGTTTACAAATTGTAAATCAAAAGTACTTACTCTTGAGGCTGAATTCCGTTGTTTCTCATGTTTTATCCCAATAAAATTTAATTAAGTGTTCCTTAAACTTATTTCTCATCTCTCTCATCATGACAAACTGGTCTTAATAAGTAAATCTTGAGTGAAGCAATAATTTTCCTGCGATCATTGTGTGACAAAGGATGATTGTCACGGTCACGGGGAAATGTAGTCAGACTGGTAGTATGAGCTAGTACTGCCTGTGAGGAAGGCCTATATATATCTAGAGTATGTGAATGACTTTAATGTGGTGAGAAGGAGAGCACAAGTAAACGGATGTGTTTAAGACAACTACGATCTTAAATCGTATGTATATTTAATACAAAATAATAAAGAATAATTACAACAAATAATAATGACTGACTTGTTCGAACAACAAGACAGAGAATAGTCTAGCAGAGTCTACGACCGCTTCTAGAAGTCGAATGATGATTTACAATGTTCATTGCCCCCTTTTTATACATTTACAAAGTAGGTCAATGAATAGTAATATTTACAATTATAAAGTGAAAGGGAAGACTTCCTCTGCACGCGGGAAGTGCATCGAGAAGTTCTTCCTTGTATCGGACGCTTAATATGCCTATGCATATTAAGGCATAATTGTCCAACACAGAGATAAGGGTCCATTGCCCCTTATCTTATAATAAGGTGGACGACGACACTCGATGTCACGTCCACATAAATAATAATATGAATCATAGTTGAATTTACATTTCAATATGTAAATCTACAATATGTAAATAGTAAAGTTTACTTTACAATGTAATATTTACATGTAATAATAATATGTATGTTGAATCACGCCGACAGTAGTGGCGCAGAGAACTCGAAGTAGCAAGGCAGTAAGAGATCAAACTCACTGTGCGTGTGTATGTGTGAATGAAAGAGAGTAATAATTAGCCAAGGATCTACAAGGAAGATTTGATTACTCGAATAGGAGCTCGATCTTTATTCAGTGTCTCAAGTGGTTACTCTCCTCCAACTAAAGAGGAATCCTCACTGTTCCCTTAAGGAAACCTCGCATTACCGTCGACGTGGCAGTGCCAATGACCGTAATAATTAACATCTAATTCGCATCAGTCAATCAACATATTGAAAAGCCGGTCCGCAGCCGCTCACATTAGCATCTACGCCAACGTTAACCTTGAGACAAAAGCCTAGTTATTTCTCTTACTCCTACATCCTCGGCTTGACATATCCAGTACTACATATTCACAAATAACTGACTTAAACTTATTAACATTGGTCATAATCGAGGCCGACAATTGCACGATCGAGCACCTAAAATATCTTACACTTGTGAGAAGGCTTAGCTCCTACCAGTCTCTCCGTGTCTCCAGTCTCAGCAAAGGCTAATGTGTGAATGAATTATTCTCAGTCTTCCAACAATGTGCTCCACATGTCTCTGCTATGGCTTCTCACTCTCATACGGCATGCTGATCATGTGACTTCTTTACATAAGATGGTATTTACATAATTGTCTACTCTGATAAGGCTACAGCATTATGTTTCCACAATTGGCCAGTGACAGTTGCGAACTTAATATTATTCTGCACTTAGATTTCTTCACGTAGACTCAAAGGTAACTGGCAGATTATGATGATGAGGACGGCGAGAAGAATATTTTTCCGTGAGCCAATGCCACGCCTCCTGAAGAATTAGCAAGGATGATGACAGCTCCAGTGTAAAATACTCCAAGTACAGCAGGAAGTAGTGGAAATATATCTGAAAATCAGAAACAAATTCAATGAATTAACAATGAAACGAGTCCAAATTTCAACTCATTTGCCATGCTAAAGGTTTCGGTTTTCAGGGCTATCGCCTTCACTTTTCCACGACATGCCCAGCCATAGCAAGCTCTAGTTTTCTGCGACTTGCCGAGAGGTCATGCCACTCGACTAATAAAACATTTTCACTACATCCAAAAACATTCAGCTTTTACCTATTCATTCCATTCAAGAATAATCCCATCAGCCACAGTGAACATAATTCGGCACGATTTTAACCTCCCAGAACTCCACGGGCTGCACACATCCTAAAAGCCTTCAAAAAGGACAAATCATTACATTGAATCAAGTGAGGCTACTTTTTTTCAAAAATATGTTTGTGACACAGAGAGACCTGCACGTACTACCTGTATAGCATATACAGTCGTTTTGAACTTAAAAGCCACAATGCAGTGGCCGAATTTATTAAATTACTCCGACGCAATCCGTTACTTTGGATGTGTGAACTCCCACGTAGAAACTGTAAACACTCTGACTATTGTGATAGCCAGCACAGTATCCCAGGTGAAATGCAATTTTGTGTGACAAATGACTGAGCTGGGCTTTCGCTCCCACTAAACACGAAGAGCGTCAACATGCACTGGATGAAAGCGTTTGAGGTGCTACCGTGTACTTGCTTGTGCGTGTGAGTGAACACTCTGTGTTCATGCTGTAAGAAGCTTTAGTTTGCCCTTGGCTCAATAGTATGAGGAAGCAAAGAGGAGCATGAGGGGGAAGGGACCGAAGAGGAATGGCAGATTAATTGATTAATTATTATTGATTTATAGCTTGGCATAGTTGAAGCTTTGAAGCGAGTAAATAACTGGTCATTGCTACTTTATATAATGCAATCATTGAAGCAATCAGTGCACTTCAGTAATAAGAGCTCTCGCAGTATTCAAAGAATTTTGTTCTGAGAGTTCCCCTGGACCTGGAATCAATCCTATCTGGTGCTCCTTGAGTTGCTCTTTCGAACGTGATACTTTGCAAGCTCGTACAGTACGTTGTTTGTGTACAAATGG
>JAQIWI010001446.1:0-16445 GCA_034698825.1 Deuterosminthurus bicinctus | reverse complement strand
TCGGATCGCTTGTGACCTGCATCGGATCGCATGAGACCTATACTGGGTCGTACCAGACTGGCATCGAATGAGACTCGCATCGGAATGAGAATCCTATCAAAATGAGAATCCCATCGAATGAGAATCGCATCGAACGATAATCGCATCAGAATGAGATTGGCATCGAATGAGAATCGCATCGAACGAAAATCCCATCAGCATGAGAATCGCATCGAATGAGAATCCCATCAGCATGAGAATCGCATCGAACGAGATTCCCATCGAATGAGCATCCCATCACCATAAAAATCGTATCGAATGAGATTCGCATCGAATGAGAATCGCATCAGAATGAAAATCCCATTAGCATGAGAATCGCATCGAATGAGAATCCCATCAGCATGAGAATCGCATCGAATGAGAATCCCATCAGCATGAGAATCGCATCGAATGAGAATTGCTTCGAGTGAGAATCGCATCGAGTGAAAGTGCCATCGTCTGAGAATCGCCTCTTTGCACTGCAAGAGAATCGTCTCGAATCGTATCAGATGAAGCCTGTCGCATCGCAAGCGTCTAAGAATGAACATATTCCTTCAATATTTCTAATTAAATACAAACTCTGTGGGTTCATGAAAGTAAATCGTAAACGTAGAACGTTTTTATTCCAGTTTCAACGCCATACAGCAACCCATATCATCATCGTTGGCATTAGGAAGCAATTGTTTCCCATCTTTATCCTTCATGTCCTTCATGTAGACCCGAGAAATCTCAACAAACTTGCGATTAGTAGCAATCTTGCGAGTCCACGGGCTGGTGAAGATGCTGGTAACAAGTGGAAATTTGTGTTCCCTCAAAAGAAGCTCACTTCGACGATACATTTCGCTAGCCAGCCCTTGGTTCCTGTACTCCGCTAAGGTGGACGCAGCCAGATAGAATGCATAATGGTCGATTCCATAGCGATTGAATACGTCCGCTTGTTCATTGGAAAGTACGATCAATTGCATAAGGTTCTTAATGGTTTGCGACGTGAATTTGAGGTGGGCGAACGAGGTGTATTTGGTCATTGTGTGAGTTAGACGAACGCCGGCTACCTGAAAAGTCACATAACAGCCGCCATATGATATGTCAAATCAAATATCTCTTTTAGCCAAAATGTTTGGAACATGAGTAGGGTATTGACGCTCACCTTTCCATTTGTATTGTCCACAGCAATGAAACTGAGCCGTTCTCCCATGCAAAAGACGGCGTCGTAGAGCTTCTCCATGTCAAGGGCGAATTCTTCCGAGTACCCGGATAATTGAGATGTTCTTTCATCCCGGAAATATGCAGCTCGCATGTGCTCGTAGACTTTGGGAATGTCTTCAGTTTCAATGAATTTAAACGTGAAGTTTTTCCACGTCCCTTCTACGGGGTTTGCCATTTTATTTACTTAAATAAAGTCAAAGCCAATGGGCTAAACAACAGAGCCTGTCCTACACAACAGTAACAACAACGTTCAGGTCCAAACTGAAGACCGAGGTCGTATTATGTGGAATTTCATACCTTGTTTGCGTTTGCACACGGTCCTCTTGCGTACTTGGTACTTGTTGATTGTTCAGGAGTAGAGTAGCAAAAAATATAGCATTCAATTAGTGTGGCTTTTGATTGGCTCATTACTATCATCAAATGACAAATTCCAAGGACGTATGTACTGGAAGATATACTGTTGACAGTCCACTGTAATGTTCAGTTATGCAAGGACGATTTAATTCATGCTAATATAAATTCCATTATCTGCAGTTACATAAATGATGATTCCATTGAACGCCCATGTGACCCTATTGTTAAGTACTAGGTGCTCAAACGTTTTCAAATCTAATCTAGTCAGTTTGATGAACATTTCCAGTTTTTGTTCACAATGTGGAAATTGAATGGCGTGAAGCTATGGACAATGCAGCCGACATTTCCCAGCGGACGCTATAAGAATTAAGACTGGAGAGACAATGAGAAGAAAACTACAGAGACTTTTAGAACATGAACAGCTTTACGATTTCATTGGACAGGTTGACAAGTACATGATTCATGTAAACAGTGTACAATAATGTCTGATTGAGTGGTTCCTGACAGACAACTCAAATTATATAATAATAATAATAATAATAATGTGGATAAACAAAATGAGATAACTCTAAAGTAAAAAGGAGGGAGGAGTAGTCTAAAATAAAGATAACAATCATCATCCACTCCTACTTTCCTTATTGACCCAACTCCTCTGAACATCTTCCGGAGGTCATTGTCTTACGCAAAGTTAACACACACATTTTTTTTTTACATATTGTTCCGTTTACATTCTTAAAAAACTACATTCTCTGATTTGCAACAACTTCCTCCACCCCTCTCACTCTTCCAAACCATCTACTCCACTAAATGTGGATGGAAGGGAAAATGTCTTAATTTCCTCCAGAATAATAATAATAATAAACTTGATCTAAGCACAATCCTCCTCTTCCTCGTCGTGTCTCTGTCTTTCGTATACTATAGAAATATTAGAATATTTTCATGTCGAATGGTAAGAATTCACACCCTGATCCTATACATAACTACTCTTGATATTCATCAATGTCCTCCAGAGAGCCTGTGGATGTCTTCATGCGGTCCGTGCCTGTGGAAGATGTGGACTGAGCACTTCGAACAGTCACATCACTGTCTGGTGTCTTGGTCACCCTGGTGATTCTCTTGCTGGGCAGGGAACTTGATGTGTCCAACATCATGTCCAGAGCTTCTCCACGGGCTAATGGAGCCTTTTTGTATTGAAATGAGGAGGAAGCTACAGAGGATGCAGGACTACTGCTCAGCCCACGATAGTGAGCTAGAAAAGAATCTCGTGTTTGACACGCCGAATCTCTCACTTCAATCACTACTTCCTCTTCTCCCTCCGCTAATGATAATTGACTCTGGTCGGGAGTACTAGCTGGTTCTTTCTTATTAATATCACTATTAGGTCTACTTCTGGCATACACTCGCGGCGGGGTTGTACTTACATAAGGAGGTGGAGGACTGTAGGGAATTGCACTACTAGCCACCTCCGCTTGTACTCGCATTTGTTTCACAGGCTCCGGATTATTGGTCGGACGAACCGGTTTGGCCGGTGACTGTGAGACGGCACTAGATCTCCCCAATGGCTGCTGCTGGGAGTAAGGGACTGTTGATGGTACACCTGCTGAGGGTCCATTATTGTCTTGAACAGCGTAGCCATTATTGTCGCCAAGATCGGGCGGCTGAGTGAGAGGACGCTCCAACACGGTTTGTTTACTATCTGCTGAAGAATCTTGAGATGTTGAGACTTGCGGGGAGGGTCCAACTAATGATGACGATGTCGTCACTCCTACTTGCTGCATCGCGAGCTGAGATTCCCGGGACTTTCTCAATGCTTCCTGTCCAACATGTGGCCATGATAATCATGAAGCGACAGACCATATAATTGCCCTGCACGCCAAGTAGTAACACGATTTCCTCCTCACCTTCAACTCCAGCAGATCCTTTCGGTCTTGGCGAAGCTTCCTGTAAATGTTCAACACGAGGCCTCCACACATGCCGGCGATGAGAACACAGCCGAGGGAGGCAATGACGATGATGTCATAGTGCTTCTCCTTCCCTTTCTGTATTGAAACACACACATGCGGGAGTCAAGCGGTCAACATGACATGTTAGCAATGTTTCTTTTAAAAAAAACTGTAAATAACAGCTCGTAAAGTATCTTGTTATTCCGGTTGGCTTACAGAAGGATCGGGGCAATTCTCCTCATCAATGCTGAGCTTACAGTTGTTTTTACGATTGCATCTCAGAGATCTGTCAATACAAGTGTTGTCGTTGCAGTCCACCTCGGAAGCTTCTTGGCAAGGAGCGCCCGGGGAGCCTGATAAGTGAGGAAATTTATTATCCAAACATTTACTTCTCATCGGAAGCAAAAAGGGGAATATCCATATGTGTTTTCAGGGGCAAAGACATGGATCGGGTTAGTCATGCTTCTACAGCCATGTTATCTCTTCAAATATTTTCCTTATGTGCGTGTAAACAAGAGATAAAATAAACGTCGTAAAGCTTTATCATTGAGGATCATGAGGAAGGGGTAAAAAATCCAGCCCTTACTATCTCGGTAGAAGTTGTAGTAAGCTTGAAATTTGGACTTGAGCTCCCGATTCCCCTTCTTTTCCAGCATGGAGAAGAAGCGGATGTAGAGGATGTTTTGTGTGGAGCTGTGAGGCTCTGCCCTACTGCCACAGTATTGCTTCTCCCGACTATCACGCGTAAGTTCGGTGTGAGGTCCATAAATTTCGATAAAGTTGTACGTGCAGTCGTTGGGCTTCTCCAGCTCGTACTGCTCAAAAGTGAGGTAAATCCTTTCATGGTCAGCTGCTTGGATCATCCAGGTACAATCCACGGGGACCTCATAAGCCCGGGCATTGCTCACAATCTCTTGACTAATGTTCATAGTGCCAATGATGTCTTCTAGGTTCGTGCTGGTCATAGAGCACTCGTCCAAATCCGGCTTGAATGCTTGTCATCAAAATGTAAAAAAAAAATATAGAAAAGTTACATGTTAATTACATGAGCAGCCATACATGAAACCAGCTGAGCAACTACCTGATGATGAGACAAATTCAAAAGCGGCCTTGAATCCAATATATTCTATATCGTTATCTGAATGGAAACGAAGCCACATATGGCGACCTGAGCTTTGAACAATTGGTGGAGGAGACGTGCCACATATTCTCTTGTTCCCTATCAGAGTGGAATAGCCATAGCGACCATCCCGGATTTCTAAGAAGTCGTAATTACAGTCCTCCTCATGTTCGATGTGGAAATGGTCCAGGAATTTGATTCGAATCACTTGTCCAGGACCAGCTGTGAAGGAAAGAGTAGGTTTAGTGGTGAAAGGAATAACATATTCGTTTACATCGTAGTCCTAGCTTGTAGGATTTTGAATGAGCTGTTTTCATATGTACCTGAGATGATTTTGTAGCAATCAGTGTCACGGACATAATTGCTGGGATAAAGAGGGGAATAAAATTCGAACTGTGAGCCATTTGTGAAGCTGGCACAAATGTCTTGCATGCTCATGGGATAGCTGGCATCGTTCTGAAGCTGAGCAAGAGATTGCGGAGGTGGTGGCGGTTGCGGTGGTGGCTTTCGTCCCCGCAATCCTTTACTAATACTACTACTCTCCAAACTACTATTCCTAATGGTGCCATCCGCTGGAAAGTCTTCTCCTTTGCCCGCTAGCGGTGAAAATGTCGTCTTCCCAAGAACTGCCCTCGTCGTAGATGGGCCAAAGTCACTCAAGATCAGACCTGTTGACATATAAAAAAACATGGCCCAAAAGAACATTTATTTACATCTTCTAAAACTCTCCTCTTGGCCTCTTTTCCCGCTGCACTTTACATATAATATATACTTTATATAGTTTGACCTTAAACGGGATATCATTTGTACCGCACACGTAAAAATGTCTATCTTGGTTTTTCTCATCTTTCATCCTTCATTAAATCCTGTCATTTCCAGGCATTAGCTAAGGCATGTGCATGCCGAGCAGTGAAAACTGTCACTGTGATGAATTGGCTTCAAGCGTCACATACTTGGCGCTAATGTAGCTCGCAATGAAGACGTAATATTTTGTCATAATCTGATCTAAAAGTTATGCGGGTGTTTGTACAGGGTGTGCCAGCGGAAGCGTTACCCATTTAAACTTGAATGACGTCTACAGTCTGCAGTTGTGGCACTACAGAGATAAGGGGTACCAATTCTAAAAGTACGGTCTTGTAGGCCATTTTTTAACGTCAAATGCACTCAAATCCCTCAACAATTGGCTGTTTTAACTTAGAATAACACTTTAAATTCATGGAGATATTGATTTTTGATGGCGTTTTCAAGCCCAGTTCTTAGATTTTGGGCGCCCATGTCTTCTAAAGTAATTATCGCAGACTCAGGTGCAGCATATTTTTTAGTGGGATTTATTTTTATTTCGGAGTTTTTGACTTTGTGGATTGCCTGAGACAGCCAATTATTACTCTATATATAGTTTCACAATTGGTACCTAACACGTCTACAGTCCTAAAACTCAACGCGTTATTCAAGTTTAAAGGCATCAAGCTTGTCTTGGCCCACCCTGTACAAGCAAGTGTGCGTGTGTTCTTTCGTCCAGTCTTGTTTGTTTTGAGCAAATGTAAAATAGTAACGCAAAAGGCTTATCATTTATATGCAGATGTGTGAGTAAGTGAGTGAGTGTGTGTATGTGTGTGTGTGTGTATCTATAAAGCAATAAAGTTAGCGAGTTCTCAAGTCTTCTGTCATTGAATGGAGATTAAGACCTGGGATTCACCTGCCGCCACACTACTACTGAGACACTACTGGATGCGGAACTATTATTAAAGTAGGCCAGAATGACGAGATTACCCCAAGATAAAGCTCTGTAAATTTACGCTTAATTTTAGAACTCCCCAACGTATATTATGCATGCAGTGAGACTACTAGTACTAGTGGCTGGCGTTAATTCTCATATCCCTGCCATCAACCCTTTACTATTTACTCCTGTTGGTGTGCCGAGATGAGGATGAGCATTCAATCACGTTTCTTCTGCTCTATTTCAAGGGAAAAAACAAGTCGTCGTGAGGGCTTTTGCAATCTGTTCAGTGGTAGCAGCAGGCAGGAAGGGTATAGATGATGATGTGTCTTCGGTGTCTATGAGACAGTCTCATCTCATCTCCTTCGTCAGCAGCAGTGGCCAGAAGACTTTTTTTTATTGGCCAAAGGTAACTAAGTGTAGGATTATTAACTGTATACGACACAAGCTTTTTTCAACACTGTGAGATGATAATAGGAGGAGCAATATGGATGCTCTCATTCGTCGTCTTAGCATGAAAAGTCTCTCTGTATCCTCCTGTGTAATAGCCAATTATTTGCCAAAGCAGAAACATCATTTATTACTGTCAATTTCCGGAGGCTCCTCAACCTTGCATGCCTTTCAAAAGGAAGCCCGACACCTTTAGCATTTCCTCTAAAACTCTTTTCGCATAAATACTTGCACACGTATTACAGTAGACACACACAAACACACTCACGCACACATTACACACAGATGAACGGAACAAATAAATGAGCCTCACTTTGTTTCATGCCACATCTTTTCTACTCATATCCTTGACGCCACCCATTGTCTAGCACGCAATGTTTACGGTTAAATGAATGTCGGGACTCCTCATGTCTACGCTAAATTTGTGTATGAACAAGATACTTTCAGGCTGCGCTTTCTTAACTCAACTTTCATTCATAGAAGTCGGCTGAGGAAAAACAGGCCTTTGCCCTATGCTTTTCACATATGTTTTCTTTGGAAAAGGCTCACTTGGGGATAGGAATATTAGTGTGTGTTTGTCTTTGTGAGTATAGCTGATGACGATGAACTATTCGTAGTATTCTATGAACTTGCAGCTGGAGTCCGTCGTTCACGCTAGCCATCATCGTCATCGTCTGTTCCTTCCTATCTCCAACTCAGGCTCTGGCTGGCGTGTGTCATACGAAAAATTTCTCATTCCTGTTGTGTGGGGACATTTATAAATTACTGAGCGACTTTGCTTTGTCATCGTCTTGATTTAAAAGCTGACGGCTCCGTGTTGTTTTGCCGGTGAAGTGTGAGATGAAATGTCGGGTGGAAGATGCGGTGATTGATACGTTTAGTAGTTCTGTTCACTCTGTCATCTTATTGGTTTTGAAGCAAGTTGAAGAGGCGGGCGGGTGGATGAGTGTGGACCCAATCCACCGGGCAACTTGTACAGCATAGTATATACAATGTGTCCACGATGTTTGTCAAAATCTATGTGTGCCTATCTGTCTGTGCTGAATCCCGTTGACTTTCTGCACACAGGATGGCTTATCTCACGTCTTGCAAATTCACATATGTTCCACATACAACAAGGAAATGCCATGAGAAGTTTCTATGAAGATTCTACCCTTGTCATGTTGCGGCACTGAGAAATCTTACTGCGTGCCGTAAACACAGATCGAGAAAGAGAGAGAGAGAGCATCTCTCCAGCAGTATAAGGTTTTTACTCGCTACTTGAACGCTACTCACAATAATCCTACATGTTGTACAAGGTATAAAGCCAACTTAATGTGTGTAATTGAATGTGTAACACACTGATGAATGAAAAAATGAGGCCCATATAGTGCTACTATAGCATTATTTCCTCTTCTTCACCACACTCTTATTTACATCCCATAAACGTGGACGCCGCAGACAAATAATCCAGTCTGGTAGAGTTACGGGCACACACACATCAGCCCCGCCGTCAGTGTAGTTGGAAACAAGCTCACAACTCATGAGCCTGGTGTGTGTAATAATATGAAGGAGATGAAGTGACTCCGGGTGCTCAAGACATTGTTCGTGTACATGAGTGAGAGAAGTGGGACCTTATGTCGACCTATGACTCGCCTCCTTTTATATATTACCTCATTAATAATTGTCTTCTCACTCATAGGATATGGGAATAAAACGTGGTAGGGCTTCACACCGGCATCCCCTACACATTCTCCACACAAGCAACATGTAGTATTCTTAATTCGATGGCAAGTCGTGTTGGAACCAGGGTTTATTCTTAGACTAAATTTCTTTTTTCTCATCTCACAGCCCTGTCTCTCTCTCTCGCTCGTCCTCCGCTTATGTTCACACTCCTCAACTTGGTAACTGCAACAAGAGTTACTACTACACGACCCGCTCTCAAGCCCTATACGATACACAACTGTGGTAATGCTAGAAGGATATGCGAGTTTGTGTGTCTTTCTATGTGAGTGTGCGTCTGTGTGTGTGTGTGTGTGTGTAGCATTTGATTTGGATTTTTGACTCCTGGATGAGATTCAAAATGTCATGCCATACAAGTAGAGTAAAATTCTCTCTACTCCTTCGTCCTCGTCGTCTTCTAGACTCTGCTCCTTGCTGCCTTCTAAAATTCGATAGTGAAACCGAATGTGTGTGTGTCTTTTCAAATTTACAGCTGCTAAGCATATTCCGTGTAGGTAGTTTGTAATGGAAGGGCATTGGGGGACCATATATTATGTAAATGGATTGCTTAGTCTCCGCCTAATGAGTCTATCTCTATAAGAATCCTCATGATTTCAGTATAGAGAGAGAGATTTTTCAGACCACATTATCGTCTGCTTACCTAAAAACCTTTACAACTCCTTACCGCCACACCACTCATCATTTTTTTTACTTACTCACTCCCTTTGTATTCTAATAACTCCAGAGTCATGCCCTGTCTTTTGTGAAGGGAAAGTGAAACAGGAGAGATTCTGAACAAACAAAAAAGACCTCAGCTTGTTGCTATAACCTCCCATGACTCCTCCTATGATTCCCTTTGGGAAATGCGGAGACGTTTCCACAAATTAGCCCCACTCTTCATCGTCTGTCTCCTCAACGTGAAAAAATCACACGCATAATATGATAACGAACTTGAGAATATTTTAATTCTACTTTCAACGACTTTATGAAGAGGTTGCGAGTATTTCTGTTGTTGCTTTTGTTTGTTTGTTTGTTTTTTTACTCCGATTGGTAAAAATCAAGCATGTGAAAACTTTTGTAGGAGAAAGGGGAAAGCCGGTAGTGAGTACTTTATTGTATTAAACGGAGCGGAATAGACTGAAATTGATGTTCTTTTAATTCTCCCCCGCCCGCTCATTCCCATTCAAGTTGATGTCATTTCCAAATTATTTCTCACACAAAGGCCAAACGCATGGGCTGGTCCATACAATACATTTTTTAACTCTTTATTTATTATACCTCGTTAGATGTGAATGCTGCAGAAAATAAGAATATGAGAAAGGAATGAAGGGCGTAACAAGTTGGAATTCCTGTTAGCTCATTGTAAATGTTCCCAAGCAAGATTATTGTATGTATAATAATCAAATCAGACGACTAATATCAGATGACATGGATTATGAACGAGGGAAAGGAGTGAGTTGTGCGGCTCTTCATCATATAGAGAAGCTTTTGAACATGCTCTAAATCATCAGTGCGGGTAGGACGTTAGAAGAGCAATAATGTGTGTGTGTGTGTAGATGTGCGTGTGTACTTAAGTAAGGGGCAGCTGACGCCGCAAATATTTTTAATGGCCTACGTTCCCGCCTGACAGATCTACATACCAGAGGCCTAAATTCCAGGTCGAGTTTAACTTTGTGCAGGAAGCAAGGAAGAGGGACTGACGGGCTATATAGTAGGAGCGAGCAGAGCGTCTCGGAGCAATCATGTATAGAATAAGATTAGCAACCAAAGTAAGTAGCTGATCATGTTCACGTCCTGAGTGTCTTTGCCACATCCACACTCATCCACCTTCTTCTACACTGTAGCTCAATCAAACTGGAACTTGTGTAATTTACAACAGTCTTGTTGTACAATTGTATAGAAAACATTACAACACAAGTAGGAGGATCATTGTGGTGGAGAAGAAGAAGATTGTTACGGAAATCAAAAGCTGTATATACGCGACACAAAGTGCTTTTAGCGGCTTGACATCTCCCATAAAAAAAATTGGCTCTGCCGGACGGACGAGAGAGTGAGAGACGGGGTGAATAATTTGCAAATCGTGTGGGAAGCTCCTCTGCGGCTCTCGTCACTTGCACACCACACTCCACAGTTAATACTACACGGTTGGCTTTACAAACAAGCGAGCAAGCAAGCATGCTATCGGCCCATAGAACCCGGGCTCGCTCATAGCACACACTAGCTCATATGTTACTATCCCACTAATGTGAGAAAAATCTCCTCATGTAGTACTTGAAGCAATGAAGCATAATCATGTTGTGGGGATAAGAACTTAAGATAAAGTAATCTGAAGAAAGAATACTACACGCTATATGTGAAAGCAGTAGTGCAGGCGCTAGAGCAACTTACATAGATCCACTTGTATGTATCAATCTCTCATATACACTTACATTCGCACATACACTTTTTAGTAACAAAACCATTCTGAAAAATATCTGTCCCCTTCAGAAGTGAATGGAAGGATTTTAATCCAAGCATAAAGTCGACATAATGTTGGTGAAATAAATAACTTTCTCCTTGTCACCTCCTCAACTGTGTGAGAAGGAATAAGACGAGAGTTTTCTGCGTGTGTGTGCCCAATACATCACACGTCAGTCGTCACCATTTTATTGCTCTATTCCTTGCTCATCTTCCCAAAGTGCCCTTGTCTCTCTCTCTCTCTCTCTCCTCATTACCCCACAATAATTCCCTCTCCTATTCTATTAATCCGTTGAATTTATCTACATATCCCTCAGAATTAACATGATCCAATACTTTTTTTTTCAATTTTACTATTTGTCTTTTAGTAAGTCTTCAAAATCCCACGGATACCTCTGGAACACGTCAGTTATCAGGCCCTTTCTTTTTATTATAATCATTTTTCTCAAGATAGAAGTACGTCAACAGCTTCTACATGTACCTAAGACCTTTCCACATGTACCTAGGACCTGTCTTATATGTGCCGAGGACCTTGCCATATGTAGCGAGGACCCTCTACATGTACGGAGAAAATTTGATTGACGTTTTTCAATCTTTCCTGTCCCACAGAGAAGAATTGGATTAGATGCTGATCATCAGAAGAATGTGACACAAGGCTTATTGACACAAAGACAAGCTGCACATCATCTTCCCTGCAAATACCATACGTCCCTCCCCACGTTAGCTCGTCTACCTCATCCTCAATGAGGTAGACGACATCACACATTCTCATCCTGTCTCTAATGCTTATAACTTTTTTTCTTGATTCAAATATCCGGTTGGAGAAATAGCTGGGAAAATATTACACTACTACCACTATAGCAATGGCCGTGTGTGACACTTTGACTATCATAATCTTTTAACAACGACATCAAGTAGGGATTCTCTCTCAAGATATAATAATAAAGCAGAGTGGATGAGGAGGACATAGCCATGCGAAATACAATCTCTTTTTCTATACCAACCAACTCGTCCCGCATGTCTAGCAAGAACAAATGGAGTATCCTCCGTTGGAATGCTCATCCCGCGTGGGTACAGTTACCCTCATATCTCTGCATGCATTTCTGCTCAACAGCTTTTACTGCCACTGTCTTTTTTTTTCTTCGTCTTCGCTCTCTCTCTTGTATTATTAGAGCAGACAAGTATGCTTGCTAGTAAAGCTGCGTGGTTATGGTGCATTTAGATGCGTTTCCTCTAACTTTTATATGGCAGTCTCTATGTGTTCCTCTGTACATGAAGATAGAGGCACTGATGATGGTGTCCCATTAATGCTTGCCACCACCGGAGAGAATAAACGCCGAAGAGGTAACTCACTCGCACACATACAAACACACACAACACATAACATTCAGCACCACCACCATCATCATCATCCGCCTGTACCTGACTGACGATCATCCTATTTTACCCACCTTCTCCATTGAAATGCCGGACTCGTTATAAGACAATTAAAAAGCTTTTCCTGCCAACCTATCTGGCTTATAGACTCGGCAAGGATCAGAGCACACACTACAGCCCACATTCCTCCATGGCTTTATTTCCAAAGACACACTCTTCGCACGCACTGCTTTACTTTTGTCTCTTGATAAAAGTTGGCCTAAAAATAGCGCGATATTGATCGTACATCTTACAAGTTTAGTGAGAATAATGAATGTGTTCATATCATCGTGAGTCATATGGCGAGCGTCTAAATTTCCATTGTTCATTCCATTGAGGACAGCTGGAATTTATGTTGGGGAGAGAGAAAGAGAGAGATACGGATGGAGCTACTATTAGGAACTGTGGCGGATTCCAAGTCAGATTGTTTCCTTGCTGATCGACATTGATTCTTTTGACTTGCTAAAGTAAAGGAACTCACCTATCAAACAAGCAGAGAAGAGGAGAAATTGTTGCATAATACTGCTCCTCCAACTCGACTGACTTGAGTTCTATACAACACTCCTCCAGCGAGTCAAAGTATCCCTTGAGCTATAGATTTCCAGGCTAGAGTAGATGAGGTAGTCCCGTGGAGATGAGGCTGAGGATTCCAACGACCCAAGTCTTTGTTGCCACTGGCTGGAACCTACACATGATATCAATGAGGTGGACGAAGAAGATGCTCCGAATAAACTCAGTAACGTAGCACAACAGGGCCAGTAATAGTCACACATTTAAAGGGACTGAGAGTAATGCAAAGTCTCGTTGTTGCCCGAAATTTATGTAGAGTATAGATTCTCACTCGCAGTACTTACTCTCGTCCCTTGAGCTAGCAGCACCATGAAATAAAGACGACATTGGAATTAAACTGCGCAAACATGTGTTCAGTACGTCCTCATACATTGTCACATCCTGTCATTCAGAGCAGATTCCATATCTTGTATGACCCAATGAAATAATCAAGAATAATAAAATCTTTCAATCATTAAACTCCCACACTTGTCTTAAATCTTATAGATGTCTTAAAGCTGGTGGTAGATATGGAAGCACCTTTGATGAGGTCACGGTAGTATAATTATAATCGAGTATCACAAAAGGCACATTAACTTCCACTTGGTCCAATGTAGAGCGTTCCCTTTCGAGATTTCCAAAGACCAACAACAACAACGACAACAATAACAACAATGTTTGATGCGGTGCAAGTAGCCGGGATAATGTGAGACGGTGAACAGGTCTCGTCTGGAAGATAACAGAGAATGAAGGGAAAAGAGAAGAGAAGTGCTTTACAGAGAGCGGTTATGCCAACTACCAGGCGGCGGATATATGCACTTGAGCTGGAGAAAGGATCCCAGAAGTGCTAACTGTGGAATAGATGAATAGCTAAAAATAACTGAAAACTTCAGCTTATTTATTCTTACTTCCCTACGGGTGTTCAGATACATGTGCATGACCACACCAAGTAGCAGCATCATACTTACACATCCCAACTGGTCGTGTACATGCGCCTTCACGCATACCTTTCCACTTTACGCACTCGATGTAGTATATATTAGTACGTTATCCAAGGTATACACACAACAGGAGTTGTAACCGAGGGCCAAAAAATTTATACGACTTTAAGACAATTTTGTACAAGAAGGAGCTATGTGAAACACAGTGTGTACTCTATTGTTTAAGTTCCTTCAATAGGGTTCTCGTAAACTTGTCACAAAAATTTTTCAGTCGAAAAATAAAACTTTATTCAATGCTCCCCAAAGGAAGGGCGAGTAATACTAGCTTCACCAAGCCTCTATAAAGTATTTTTTTTAACAATAACGCCAGTAGGTAGTCGCTCTGCGCTCCTGGCAAGTATACAGAGATAGAATAATACAAGTCATAATAGTAATAATATTTTGTCCAGTATTCAAAAGGATACACCAACTTTGGCATTGCTGGATTTATGAAATTACGTACACGTTGTCAACTACTTGGGCTAACATGTGAACAAGTTACAGAATTCGTATGATTAATCTCTAGGTTTCTAGTTAAAAATGAGCCCACATATATTGACCTCCAGTAAGCTAAATGGTTTTGTGGAAGTTTTGACATTGTTATTATTTTGTTTATCCAAGATCTATACATTGCATGTATTCATGTTCATCAAAATCGTGGCTAACATTGGAAATTCACAATTTATTTTTTAACTTTCAATTTCTATCTCCAGATCCATTTTGATAAGCTGGAGGTGGACTTGATTCCGCAGCGGAGTCCCTTAGTGCTGTGATGTCTGGCAGGAGAAATGCCCTCAATTTTTGGTAGGCTGGCTCAACTACATCATTTACGATGACCAGATCGAAATTCCCTGGAGTAGCCCCTGCTCGATGCAAAGAACATAAATGTCAACTGGGTTTTTAATTGTACCTATCACATCAATTATTAATTGTATTATTTACTCACCATATTCCATTTCAGCCTGAGCTACAGCAAGTCGTCGTGTCAAAGTCTCCTCGGTTTCAGTACCTCGGAGCCTCAAGCGACTTTCCAGGTCTTGCAGTGATGGCGGCTTAACGAAGACAAGCCTTGGCTGAAGATTTGTCAACTTGATTTGCTTTACTCCTTGTACGTCAATGTCCAGGATACACATTTTCCCTTTCTTCTGCACATCCTCCACCGCTCGTTTACTGTGGATACCAAAAATAAAGTCATTATTATTCCTTCATACGTCACAAAAAGTGAATGCTAACGACTGAAGCTTGATTGTGCTGCATAAGAGCCTCCAGCAACCTTCCACAATGCTCATATTTGTTCCGAAATGTTAGCTATAGACTTGAACAAACTGGATAATTTGGAACAGGCTTGCTAAAGCATGAACAAACTTGGAAGTGATGCACGACTAATGGGAGAGCCTCCCACAGAAACTAAAGACCAAGGCAATTATAATAATTTCTTCCGCTCACGGTTCTTGTAACCTCGGGGGCATTAAAAAAGGAGCAATTACGACCCTGTGAACTCAGAGAGAGCATTACAATCAGGTCACATTTCTACATCTGAACGATTGAATACGAAGTAATGTAAGATGAAATCAATCTAGGAAAAATGACACAACGGAAGCTTTTGCAACATGCCTGATTGCGAGAGCATGGGATCAAGACATGCAATTAGTCGTATTGACTATCCATTACTCAAGTAAAAGCCCCCCACTGAATCCAACTACTTTGTTTCAGTCTTTTCTATTCTCAGCATCCATTAGCTGATGGAGAACCATACGAATTGCTAATAATAATACTAATTGATTAATAGAAAGCTTCCAACTAATCCATTCCATTAGGACTAAAAGACGTACCCAAACTTACTACCTGCTGCTACCGATCCCTATCTATCAACATCATTCATCCCAGTTACAATCTCAGTGGATTCCTATGAGCTGCTAAAAATTCTGACAAACTTTGGAAAACTAGCTGGTAAAATAGCTTGAATCTGGACTATACATCTTGGGATATCCTTGTCTCAAAAAAATTGGATACTGACAACAACTTTGGAGTCGCTTCTACATACAAATCGTCCCCGATCTTCCTTTTTCCATCAATCAGAATCCGCACATGTTCATTTACTAGTGGATTCTGAAAATTTAGCAAACTCGCATCGATAATTAGACCCTATTACATCTACAACAAAACTACATAACCTTGAGGAATACTTGCCAAACAAGCTTCTAGAAACTCGATTTCCTTAGTCAAACGTCTTAGTATGGTTCTCCGTATCACAAATATCCCTACACAATCCCATTCCACACAATTGCACAATTCCTACACATCCCAAACGAAAAACTGAACATGAATATTATTTCCTAATTCCAATAAGTCTTCCTCACACTCAAAGCCCGCCATCCCGCTTCTAATCAACGCAAATCCTTTGACCAAACACCCCGCCAACAAACACTGCCAAAAGTACATAAAAAAACACACACTTTTTTTTAACCCAATATATAATCTTGTAAGAAAATGTGATCACAAATGTTACACATACCTCGTTCCATACAAGTTGC
>JAQIWI010001445.1:0-16451 GCA_034698825.1 Deuterosminthurus bicinctus | reverse complement strand
AGTCTGAGCAAGTCTATTAGGCTAAAAGAACATTGGATAATAATGCATTTCTCGCCTTCCTTTACACTTTGCAGAGGGATGTAAGTAAGTACTTAAGCTTTTTTAAAGTACAGTAACACACTCGTGCCCGCAATTGTCACGTACAGTCTGCTGCACCTGCACCATTTACTATATAGCACTTTGTCTTAACTAGTTTCTAATTCCCAATCCAAAATATTTCTACGGCTTGTCCTTCTGCATATGAATGGAAGTGTGATTTGTCCTGTGTGAAGTCGCAGTTGCATTTTAAATCATGCATTACACTACATGCGATCCTATGGGAACTATGTGACTACTGAGTATATACTTTAGAAGGCTTTTAAACAGGGCGTTCTCATACCTGTGCAATCCTTCCTACATGCAATTCTTCTGACCATATTGCATCTAAGCATCACACAGGTCATTCATGCTAATTTTTCCCGAGCGAATGAGAACGTTTGGAGGGGGTACTTAATGCCCCAGTAACAAGGTACTTATTACTTATCGTGTCTTCTTCTTCATCTATGCATTTAGCTAGTTACAGTAATGTTTTTTTATCAAATGAAAAACTTCTCAACCTGAATGATCATCAATTCAGGTTTTTCAACAAACCATCATCTCTGCATGTGATCCCAGGTGTATTTGCACATGTTCTCTCTCCTTCAAGCAAGCTACTTAGCTGGTATATATATGATTTGGATGGGGTTGCTAGTGAATGATAGTTTTATTCTGCATCAGATATATACCTTGAGTCCATTACAAACAACGGCAATTCATTTGGAGAGATGCCTCAGAGCTTTTGGCAAGGCCGTAGAGAGGCCTAACGTTAAAAGCAGAAGAATGAACGGGAATAGTTGGAGAACCTATAATTTTTCATCATATAAAAAAAATTTCGAGTTTTTACAACAACAGTCTGTTCCCGACTGTTTTCCTCTGCAGATGCACATATAACCCGGTATTGATCTACCAGCTCTTTTACACGGCGACCATCTGGTACTCCATCTTGTTGATGGGGTTAGGCTCGCGTCTGAACTTACTGCTTCAACAAATGCAATTGTAACTTGAAGATGCGGTACAGTGAAATGAGTGAGTAATACATTCGTTGTAACATAATGTTAGCTTGCTTAGATTTCCTTTGGCTTCCACGCCCGTCTTCCATGTGTTTATTTTTGTTTCCCCTCTTTCACAGTTAATGGATTAACAAGCGGTGACAGAATGACAGATGCGCTTATCAGTCATTATTAAGTGTGGAATTCCACACTTCAACTTCCGCTGGGAAGTCGTGTTACTATTTTTTATCGGAATGGGTTACAGGAATTTCAATGAAGATGCCAAATGTCAAGGAGATGGATATTATTTTAGAATGAGAAGTTGTTCAACTGTGGACGTTATAATAACGAAATGCAGCAACAGCTCACTCAGATCGCTGGGATGTTACTGTAACATGAGGAATAAATACGTGTGAATGCTGTATAGTATTTATCGGGCAGGGTGTGGTGTGACAGATTGGGCGTTGGGTTTCCACGCTCCTGTGAACGATCCCCTGCCGCGATATGTGCCTATGATCGCCTCCAGCGGTCTGTATACCGGTTTCGGTCCAGTGTCCACGACCGCCTCTTGAATCCTGATCGCCTCTTGAAACTCCGGTCTTCATCGCCTCTTGAAACTCCGTCCTGATCGCCTCACGAAACTCCGTTCCACGATTGCCTCCCGAAACTCCGGCCCCGATCGCCTCTTCTATTCCGGTTAGCAGACAGCTGTACGCAGTACTACGAGTTCGTAGAGTTGTACCTTCTATAAAGTTCGGTTTCGAACATTTTGCTGATGTGACAATGTATCCATGTGGTAAGTCATAACTGTAAACTTTTCAACTCGAAACGAAATGCTTGTTGTGTTTTGCTACTAGACATGCTTGAAAATTGCAGCAAGTTATCCTTGGATTGGGTATGCCGTGTACACCGCCAATGTTCAGTAGCTTTTGTTGACGCCGAAGAGAGAGAGACTCGTGAAGAAATATCAATCAATACTCGTGACTAATTTTGCAAATTTCAGGAATTTACGATGCTTAAAATGGCTATGCTTGAGTCAGTTATTGTTGAAGACACGAAGGATGTGGAAAAGCCGATTAATCGAGAGAAGGTAATGACATAATTTTCCAAATCAAAGTCACCGGCTCAAGTTTCCACACATAGGAACTAATTTGTAAATATTTTCTACAATTTTAGACATGTCCACTTCTTCTCCGAGTGTTTTGTAGTACTGGAAGGCACAATTCATTGGTGGAATATGCAAATGGAAATGTTCCGGCTAATGAATTGCAAATCTATACGTGGTAAGTACAATGAATTGTCGTATCCAAGTGGCCAGTATTCATTTCAAACTTGAATAGTACAGCAACTCAAATATTTACCAAATTTGAGGATTACTTCAATGAATAGACTGTTGATTGACTGAATGAATTATTATTGTTTTCTCTAGGATGGATGCAACTTTAAAGGAGCTCTCAGCCCTGGTAAAAGAAGTGAATCCAGATGCCCGTCGTCATGGAACTGTCTTTGACTTCTCCCTTGTTTATCCGGATAAGTATCGAGGCTACAGAGCAAAGGCAGTTGGAACTACAGTGTCTCAGCAGGCGACTCCTGATGACAATAAGACTTTGGCTCAACTTCGGTTCACTATTGGGGACTACCTGGACATTGCTATAACTCCACCTAGTCGTGTCATTCCCATGAGGAACCGGGGTGGTGGGCGGTACAATAATTAGATGTGGAGAGTTTAATTATGTTTTCATATGAGTTTTCTTTGTATATTCCTAACTTCATCTATTCTCTTAGTTTCAGCATTCAAGATGTCTTTGTAAAATATTATGACATGTCAGACTGGAAGAAATAAAGTCTTGTTCTTATGATTTGATTTAGCTTGTAGTTAATGATTGATTAAAATAATCCCGATATTACGTTGCCATGAAGTTGACTGCAAACTAAAATTGTGATTTGGTAAAAGAAATTATTGTTCCTGAAGGCATGAATCAGTCACAGTGGGATCTTTTGCCATAGCGTCCATAGAAACTCAAAGCGCACAAGTTCGAAAGTTCGCCAGTGAACTTGTGTGATTTTTTATTTTTCTTCTTGTTTACATTTAAAAGAATTGTCTCATTTACTTCTTTGAAGGATAGTGGGCCAGCCAGTTGATCTCCCCAAAACATCAAAATGCTCCTAGAAACATTATTAGTTCCAAAATGTGCAAGTTGTGCCATTCCCTTGCCCTCATATTGTGCCCGAAGTAAATTATCATCACAAGTGAACTCACTGGAAAGTGTGTCCTATATTGATGCAATCGAACAAGTTTTCAAATTCAACCAATCTGCCATCAGTTTTGTCCATGCATCTTTAAAAGATCAAGAATTATGTCGATACTGCTCCTTAAATCTCATCAGACTTCTCAAATGCTACAGGACGTTCATTAAAGTTGCAAATGAGGCTGACTCCGTTTTGTCGAAATTTGTTGGAAATCGAGCAAGAAATCTAGCAGATGAGCTGCCTTCGTCACACGAGCAAGATGTGGAGACTAACATTTCAGAAGATAATTTCATGGCAGAAGGATCAGACTATGAAGAATTGCCACCCGGTCTGACCTATTTGGGGCTAGTTAGGAAAAAGCCAAGGCAAGCTTTGGGAGATGAACAACATCAACATGCTGAAGACAATAAAAATCGTGATGAAACCCGGACTGATATTTCATTCTCAGAACTCAGCATGACAGGTATGACTTAAAATACGGAAAGTACTCAAAACTAAATCGGCACAAGCATGGTATAACAAATACAAATCTGTTTTTTTTTGTAGAGTTAAAAAGTCAACCTTTAGCGTCCAGAAGCCCTTCGACATCATCAAGATTAACCAAGATGACGACATTCCGTTGCGAATATTGCTCAAAGTCATTCTCTCATCGTCAACGACTTAATCATCACGTCAAAACTCATCATGAGAGCTCATCAAATCAAGTTGAAGAAGACAAGAGCCCTAAGCCACACTCTGCCGTAGTAGTCAAAGGCAGAACCTTGAGGAATCAGAATGGTCAAAGGCCGAAGCGTGTTGTCAAGGAAACACGAGGGAAAATTGCTTCAAGAGCTACTCCTGCAGAAGTTGTAAAAGGTCAGATAACTTTGTCCAGGAGTAATTTTACATGGAAACAAACAGGTTGCTCAAAATTTCTTTTCTGTTTTCAGGAAGCAGCAGCAGCGGGAGAAAGTCAAAGAAAAACGAATGTATTTGTAAAATATGCAAGAAGGAGTTTAAACATGTGCAATTTTTAAATCAACACATGCAAGTTCATTCAAATGATAAGCGTTGTCCAGAGTGTGAGAAGAAGTTTAAGAGTGCAGCCCTGCTCAAGAGACATATGCAAATCCATGAAAAGGATACCTCCTCCTTTAAGTGCGACGACTGTGGTAGAGAATTTCCCAACTTGTTGGGCCTTCAAGTTCATGCTGTAACACACACAAGAACGTTGTACACATGCAAGGGCTGCAAGAGGAAGTTTAAAATTGAGAAGAACTTTGTTCAGCACTTGGAAACTGCTAGATGTACTGAGAAGAAACATCCATGTCCCAATTGTGGCAAACTTTTCAAGAACAAAGATAAAGTTAAGAGGCATTTGATTAGTATGCACTCTGAGACAAAGCCCTTTACTTGTAATTCTTGCGGCAAAGGGTTCCGTAGTCAGGCTGACTTGAATTTTCATGAAGTTAATGCGCATATTTGTGGAGAGACTAAGCAGTTTCAGTGTGAGGAATGTGGTAAGGACTCTTTTCATTTACAAGATACATTTCTCATATTTTAAAATGCATTTCTCATTATACTGTTTGCCTTCTTGCAGGAAAGAGGTTTAAGTCGCTAGAGACTCTAAAATCCCATGAGATGTACTCCCACAAAATGGAGAAGAAACATTTCTGTCAAACTTGCGGCAAGGGGTTCCCATTGTTAGCCACACTTAAGATTCACGAGATCAGTCATAGTGATAACAGGTAACCTCTTTTACTCTTCCATTCCTCTTAATAAAAAAAAATTATCTCTTAATTTCAAATTTTCAGACCCTTTATGTGCACATACTGCGGCCGTACCTACAAGCACGCCAACGACTTGAAGAGCCACGAAGTTGTTCACTACAAAGACGAAGAGAAACCCTTTGCATGCCCTATATGCGGTCTTAGATACCATAGGAAAGACGTCCTTCGCCTTCATCAAGCCCGTGAAAAGCATTTCGGTCCCGATTTACCCTTGGTGGGCCCAGTGAAACGTCAGCAGTCGTCGGATTCCGCCTCCAAGTCATCAAAACGAAACAATAATAATAATAATTCCTCTGTTATCTTCAAGTTGGAAGACCTTATTGAAGATGAGCCAGTACATTCCAACGACTCCTCTAGTGTTGTTAGCATCCCACCTGTTGTCACTGTTGCTACACAAGCTGCAACAAATAATATAAGTGTCATTCAAACTGTCAACTCAACCAACTTTGCCACTCATCAAGCTCATCAGCCTATTCTCCAAGCCACTCAGAGCATGGCCAACACAACAACAACTCACATAGTGCCTATTTTACAAACATCAGCATTGACTTTACAACAACAGCAGCAGCCCAGTACTATGGCTGCTCCCACGTTTAATGTCACAGTTACTCCAGTTAATGAAGCTATAACTGACTTTTATCGCATCATGTATGATTTAGCTTAGACTAAAAAGCCCAACTTAGTTAGATTAAAGCGTTCATACCAAATTTTAAACCTTTTTTACTTTCTGTAGTTTTAATCGCAAATATAATCCTGTTGATAGTTTATCGCTTGTTTGTTGTGGTTTCATTGCTAATAAAAAGTATTTGTAGCCACTGGAGAAAGTTGAGCGGTCCTTTGCTTTCTCCACGACGAATTCTATCATCCAAAAGTATTTCCCGTCCGGGCGGGAAACACCGGTCTCAAAATGAACGAGCGAACATGTGATGTGATTAAGTTTTCTGTTTAAGTCCAAATTTTATAAGTGCTCACATTCTAAATGATATAAAATTTTAATAATGTTCAGTCTGACAAAATTAGCAAGTGATATTAAATTGACTTCTGTAGTCACGTTTGCAAATTATTCAATGGAGCCGGGCTCAAGACTTCTGGCCTACAGTTAGCTATAGATCTTCTTGCCACAGGGGTCAAGGGATCAAATGGATTCAGAACTAAATGTTACACTTGACAAGTGTTATTATGTTGCCATCTTTATTTATCAACTAACTTGCGCAATATTTACTCATCTCTGAAGACAGAAATGATCTAGAGAATATATGTGGGATGGGGGCGGATTAGCTTGATTAGCTTTATCTGTTGATTATGATGACATTGCTAGACATCCCACAAGATGCTTAAACGGTGCTGTTCATCATTTACGAAGGCGTTCAAGAGTTTGGGAGTTGTGAAGAAAACTGAGTCAGTTATGGGTAATGGCATTAAATTGAATTGAATAAATTCAATTTATCTGATTGATTTATTTTTTTTTGATTTCAGAGACAAGCATGAACGAAGAACAAATCCAAGCTGCAAAAGAGATTTTTTTGGCTGGAGTCAAAAGTGTTCTTCCTTCTCAACTTATTTCCAAGAAGATAACCAGGCAGGGGAATATTTTGCGGATCGACAAACAGTTGGAGGTGTCTTTGAAGGACTTTAGAAAATGCTACGTTGTAGGTACTAATCTTCAGTTCTGTTAGCGAATCGATGTGGTATTTGTGACGTGGAGTGCTTTTATTTGTATTATATATGGTTTTCACTTAGGTTTTGGAAAAGCTGTGTTGCCCATGGCCGAAGAAATGGTGAAGATTTTGGGGAGTAATGTGAATCGGTGTGTGGTTTCTGTGCCTGAAGGAACTAGAGAGACGGATGTGCCTAATATAGGTATGTACGTAACATGATGTTCTGAAACTTGTTGATAGTTTCAACTGTTTCATTTATTTACCCAGAGATCTTCCGAGGTGCACCAAACAACATTCCGGACTACGATTCCTTCAACTCGGCTGAACAGATCGTACAAATTGTACAGTCATGTGAAGCAAACGATTTGCTATTCGTGCTGATATCCGGCGGAGGTTCTTCACTGCTACCATATCCTAAGCCACCGATCACACTGAAAGAAAAAAGAGACATTATCAAACGTCTTATGCTCACTGGCTGCAATATTCACGAATTGAACAAAGTCCGGAAGAAAATTTCCCTTGTCAAAGGAGGAGGGCTAGCTCAAATTTGCAAGTCTAGACTCTTAATTGGCCTCATACTATCAGATGTACTAGGCGATCCTCTGGACGTTATTGCTAGTGGAACGACTGTTGAAAATCCGGATGGAGACGAAGAAGCGAAAGAAGTGTTTCTCAAATACAATATCCCAATATCATCCTTGCCAGAATCTGTACAGAAAGTATTGGATGAGAAGTATGCCTCAAGATACAAACGTGGCTTCCATCATGTTCGCAACTTCATCATTGGCAACAACAAAGTCGCACTCCATGGTGCCGGGGATTTAGCCAAGTCTTTGGGATACGATCCAATAATTCTCACCAACTTATTTCAAGGTCGTGCGAGATCAATGGGAGAAAAATTAGTCCATCTTGCATTTGTACTCGACCACTATGTGCACCTAGACACTGAAAGACTACGACTAGCCCTTCTAGATCTAAACCTTAAGGAACTGCGCACACCTGGACTCGTCATAGAATCCGTCAAAAAAATAAGGACGGAAAGGCACCATCTATGCCTTCTACTTGGGGGCGAAACGACCGTTAAAGTCAAAGGCAAAGGAGTCGGTGGGCGGAATCAAGAATTGGCCCTTGCTGCTGCAATCAAGTTGGACGAGCTTAAGCCCAAACACACCATCACTTTACTCTGTGCTGGCACGGACGGTATAGACGGACCCTGTCCCACAGCCGGCGCAGTTGTCACCATGAACACCGTCAAAATGGCTAGAAAAGTTGGGATCAAAGCAGAAGAATACTTGGAGGACAATAATTCGTACACGTTCTTTAGAAACACAGCCGAAGGCTTCTATCATTTTCATACTGGTCATACTGAAACGAATGTGATGGACCTTGTTGTCATACTGATTGAATGATCTGAATAAATCTCAAGATAATCAAACTGACTGAATTACCTCAAAGTAATGGATTTATTCTGTACCTGAAGAAATCACATGTTATCATTACATAATATAGTGTCTGGATTAAGCAGCCGAACATTGTGAATTGCTTTGACATTATCATCATCATCAATCTAGAACAATGTAAAATAACAACTACTGGAAGCGATGAGCGAGAAACAGGAAGCCACACTATTTGCGTAAGTTGCCTTATATGTTTACATAGAAGATGCATTATTTCAACGAATAAGTGTGTTGTTAAAATAATACAAACAATTGTCATCACTTTGCAAATGAAATAACATTATTAGCAGCGTACATTGTAATAATATATATGTACGGATGTATGCAGGCATATATAATAAAATGTGTGACTCACACACATGTCGTCTTTATAGGATATCGCGTACAAAACATAAATAACTTGCTATTTTGTATATATAATATAATAATCGTAACAATCATCTAATCATCATAACATTATTATGCTCTTGTTGAAATGCAGTACATAATTTTAGTATACTTTCTCAATATGTTTCCGTCTTCTTCTATTACATATGACACAACATCATCACCATCATGATTGACATGGACAGTTTCATCATCAATTGGAACAACAATGCTAACCCCTTCCCCTTTAACTCAATATACACATGTGAACATCAAATGGCCAGGACCTTTACCCTTCATCATCATCATCATAAATAACAACTCTTTCTCTCTGTCTTCTCACTGTCCAAATATAATAACAATGCAGTCGCTGCATTCTATATATTTTCTCTCTCTGTCTCTGTCAGTCTTCATCATTAAATATCTCTGCTGCGATTCCTTCTGACAGTGAAGCATATCTGAGGAACGCCACAAAGCCCCTAACAATTCCCTTGCAGAACTTACTTTTAAGCGCAACTCGGTCATTCTTTTATTATTGTGGACGTAATGATAATATTTACATACATTCACAATTTATTATTATTATCATACCATCCTCCCCATCATATGCAACCAAAAATGGCCAGTCAAACATTGTCGTCGCCATATTGTTCCCCTAATGCATTCTGTCTCATCTTTCCCTCTGGCTTCACCATCATCAATCGTTCTTCGTTGCCGCAAAGTAAAATTGTAACTACTTGACGACATGAGAAAAAATAACAATTGTCCTCTGCATCACATACAGTCTTGATCCTGTGCAAAATTTCATGAGTTGAAGAAATTTCCACTCCAGAAAAAGAACATGGATGATGGGAAGTTTGAGAGTCTCTCATCATATAACTATAATCCCAACGAATAAACCAACATCTTACAATTCAGTCCTGTAGCCAATCATCCTGCACGCAAGTCAAGCCGAAAAACAAAGCCTCATAACCCAAATCCTTTAAAGATCTTTCCCCATTTCAGTTATTATCTCCCTCAAATGTAAATTATATACGGCTCTTCTTACAAACTAAACAAAAAAAACTGAATTGACTAACTTGTTATTATCTACAGAACAGAGAGTGCTAAAGCCAGCTAAAAAAAGTAATGGAATTTCGTACAACTATACTACCTCTATATGCAAATATGTCAGTTTTTAAAGCACTACTGGAGTAAGTAGACATGAGTTTTAAAACTTTACAACTGTCCCATTGTTGCAACATTATTTTCTAACAATCATGAGGTCGCATGCAACTAACTTCGGCAGCTAGAGCTATACACAATAAAGTTAACCTGAAAATTCTAGGTACATTATTAACTTTTTTGACGTTCCACATGAAGTACTGACCTAATCATTTTCCTTCAAGAAGAATTGTATTGTGTACCCAACCAACAAACTGGATGCAATACGTTTTTTTTATGAATTAGCTACATTTCTCAGACAAAGATTAGGGGTACGCCGAAAAGAGCAAGCGTCCGCCAAATGGACTCTAAATAGTAGCATCATCACACTGAATTTTTGCACATAAAGCTTGGCTAGGATTCACATTATCCTCATTAATTAATTACACTTGAATTTTTTAGCCTTAATATTGCGCCGCATGAATCAGAGGTAGTAATTTAAATTTTCAGATTATCACTGTGGAAATATGTTTAAAGGTTCAAAGTGCTTATCCAAGATTTCTTATGGTCATGAGGGCAATTATTACTATCTAAAAGGAATCATCCATATAACTTTGTCAGAGGTAAAAAGTGGCCGTGATTTTGGCGTTTATAGGTAAAGTATTGTTTTTTTGTGTGTAACCTAACGAATGGATTTTATCGGCGAATATTCTGAACAAAGGGAATAGGATTAGGAGGTACAGGGATGTGGAGAGGATGAGTTAGGGTTGAACTACTGGAAAGGTCCGTATTGGTTGTGGCAGCTCCACTAAAGCTCTGATCACCACTGCTACTGCTCAAGTTCGAGCTAGCCGAGTTGTTGTTGTTGTTGTTGTTGCCGATAATATTATTGCCACCAGCCGTAAAAATGATACGAGAGGACGGGGCAGTCATGTTACCCGCTGGTCCTTTGGGCAGTAAATGTTTTTCTGAAGTGACCAGAAACTCCATTGACTTCTCCTCAGAATTCTCTTCCAGTAAATTCCGAGAAAGGCAAGGGTTGCGACCAGCCCATGGAGATGTTTGCGGAGCTTCCAATGGAGTCGTAGAATCCCCAGCTACTATACAAGTTTCAAACAAACATTTCTTCAGCTTCCATTCCACCGCAATAATGGATCCCGGGAGAGGTCCAATAAGAACCAATCTTTTGCTTACCTATATTTTTACTGTGTTGCAATTCCGTAAGTCTTTCAACGATACACAAAGCAGTCAGTCTTGCATCAGGTTCCGGGTCCCAAGACTCATTCAACGTGTCTCGTATGCTACGAGATACTGTTGAGTCCCTCCAACCACTGAAAGACGGTCTATCCCGTCGACTAACGACGTAACGGGCCAATGATTCAATACAGATATCTTTCCCTATGGAGACATCCAATAACCAGTAAAGATTTGAGCTCTTTCAATATTCCCATGTTTGCTCAAGGATCGCATTACTACAACTTAATGAGCAGAAGATGTATATATGCTTACCGATTTCTTGCTCATACGGCAACCGATGAGAGCATGGAAGGAGAGCAATGTCATGAGACAAATTCGCCACTTCCCACAGGATCAGTGCCAAAGCATACACATCAGCTTGTTTCAAGGCATTTTCACAATCTTTCAAATTCACTGCACCCTCCAACAGCTCAGGTGCCATGTAACGGAGCGTCCCAGCTTCAGCCAAACTGCAGAACTCTGCCTGCCTTTCACGTCCAGCCCAATAATACTTTGACCCTCGGGTCAACAATGACAGGCCAAAGTCAGACACGTAACAATTCAGGTCTTCATCAATAAGTATATTCTTCGAAGTCAAGTCCCTACAAAAATCATTGCATAAAGTGATGGATGAGCTTTATAGTTCTACGTTCTTTCAAATACGAGTTTACAAACTTACCTATGTGCAATCACAACTTCATCCTTGTTTTCTCCATGAAGATACGAAAGGCCAGAGGTGATGCCGTGCATCATTCTCATCACTGCAGCCAAAGGTAGTGTCTGGACTTCGGAAGCAACAAGGAAATCTCTCAAGTTCCCCGGACGAATCCGATCCAACACAAGAATCAGATTCTGGCTCGTCTCCACCGAAAACTCCTGCCAGCCTGAGGATGAAAAGTTGCTAAAGTTTTTCCTCCTTCATCATCAAAAGCATATAACATAACTATCAACTAGAAACTTACCGTGGTATTTAATCACGTGCGAATGTACAGCCTTCCCTAAGCACTGGAATATAAACTTTTCATTTTCATAGAATTCCCGATTCTCCGCTGCGTATACTTTCAGAGCAACTTCGCTTCCTCCAAGCTTCCCACTACAAACGCTAGCAAATTTTCCTTTAGCTGTCATAAGATAAAACAAAACAACAGAGTTAACTCATGAGACGGAGTGGAAAGGAAAATTTCACGTAATTACTTCCTCCTCCTCTTCTAACTCACCAATTTCTTCTCCGAGAATAATCGGATCAGTAAGTTCCCAAGAGATTTCCTTCCCGTTGGTCTCCATCAGCTTTTCCCCTGCCTCCATATCATCGACATCGTTGGATTTGAACTTGTCTGGCTTATTCTTCCAAGCACAAAATGCTCCGATGAATACAGCCAAGAAGAGAATGAGCCCAATCAGTGCAGCACTGACGGCAGTAATGGAGGCCTTCAAGTCTGGAGCGCTGTTCATTTCAGCTTGGTAAAGGTCTTCCAAATGATCCCCATGCTCCGCTCCATAGCTGTCATACAAGACAGGGATCATGGAGACGTTATAATTGCAAAAGTCGGCATTGCAGCAACAGAAGTAAGTCCTATTCGGATTTATTGGTATGGTCATGTTATCAACGGACTTGACTTTGGCTTCACAATTCTCTTGTTCGCATGGATTTGGCGTCGAGGGCTCCCAGCAACCTGTAATCACAAAGATGTAAAGACAAGCTCAAGTAAGTTCCATCACTCTCTCATCCCATCATCAGTCAGCCCTCCCAGTCAGTTTTCTCATCGATCCGAATCCTCTCGTGTACTTTAAAGTCACGAATTCTCTCAAGAAGATGATGCTAACGACAAAACTCATTTAGCCTCATTCTTCTCTCACATTCAGTTCTATTTCCATTGTGTACGAAATCGATCCCTCAAGTGTTATCACTGCGGCACAGCCGTCTTGAGTACGCCTATTTAAATACATATAAAAGGTTCCCGTCATTCGGGAATTGTTCTGTTCCAAATAGGCTCTTATGTTCTCTTTTCTTTTTCATCCAATAAAAAAACTCACATACGGACAAATTGGTTCAAGTTTAAATGGTACAGAACAGACAATATTGAAGAACATTCTTGGAGCATAAACTCATGAAAATTATTGCAACTCTTGAGAAGCCCAGACCTCATGACTAAAAGCATTACAAGATTCCTCCGAACATAAACACACCCAAACACACACACACACCTTGTTTCACAATGATCGGCTCTCCAGTTTCGTTCCCCACATTCCAGACAGAGTAACAAAAGTTGGCATGGCAATGACCCCCCATCTCCGTCTGCAAAGAGAAAAACAAATACAATAAGACATCTTTTCTCCTACTTAAATGTGCAAACTTGACACCATGGCAGCATCACTCATACAATCATAATACACTTTCCATCCAGGCGTATTGAATTTCACCTGCATCATCATCACAAGACTTGGCCAGTACTTTATTTCAATGACCAACATAGACTTTTATGGTACGAGTTGTCAAGAGCAAAAGATACTACTCCAAGTCCATGAAGGTAATTGGACTTGGATGGGTGAGCTGGTTTTTGATGAGGAAATGAGATCGTTTGATCCAGGTTTTTCTCTCTCGTACCGAGGATCATTATGAGGGCCATTGTCTAGACTGTAAACTCAGTCATGTGATCATCTTGGATTAGCAATGGCGAAGAAGGTCCTGGATCTTAAGAGCAACCCCACCGCAGAGAGGCCCTTTCTCCGTTGAAACTCTTTTTGGAGAAAGCATCCAACTTCCTGTCCATAATTTGCATGAGAATCACCTTGATTTCACACCTGAGAAATTCCCTTGCTTCAAAAACTCTAATATTGTCATCATCATCTTCATGAATCTACGCTCTAAAAACGGCCCATAGTTACATGGCAACAGCACAGTTAATGGAAACTGCACATCTTCACAGTTTAACTCCTTTATCTCGACCTCCACAAGCATACATGACATATGAACGAACGAGAATGTACGATTACAATGAGGAAAATATCTTTGAAAAATACAACTTACACCCCCAGAGTCGGACAATTGGTGGCAATATCTTTGGGCATCAAGAGAGATGGGAGATGAGAGGAAGATGATGGTAAAGCTCAAGTATGTAAATAATTTGGACAACTGGCGAGAATGTCCGAGAAAATTAAGCGGACGAGTCGCTTCATCCTGCTGACCTCTGTCCTCCAGCATCCTTCGTCCCTCCTCAATTGTCCTTGTTCTTCTTGTCAATAATGAAGATGAGTCCGGAGAGGTGGAAATCTCCATATCCGATTGCTTCATTATATTATTAATAATGTAAAGGACTCAAGATATTGACAATGGAATTGCACATTAGGGCTAAGACACAGGAGCTGAGACACTCGCTCACAACTATTAAACTGTCTTTATCCTATGCTATCGGCGGGCATTGTTATTTTTATTATTAGGTCACACATAAAAACTGTGAAATTTTCAACATGAATCCACTGGGAGGATTTATTTTTGATGACAAGGGCTGTGCGTGTGTGAAAAAGGTGCGGTGTGTAAGCGCGAGAGACTTTTTTCAAGATCGAAATTATATGCCCCGAGGTTATACTATTTTATATGGAAATAGAATTCGAGCACTAACTTCTCACACGTGGTGACGAAGACACATTTAGACGTATGCGTAAAATATTACACCTGTGACGAAAAAAAGGAAAACATTTTGGATTTTCAGAGTAATAATAATTATATTTGGAGGCAAATATTATAGGGACAGGGAGATTGTAACAGAAGGATGAAGCTCTGGAGCTCTCCAAAGCCTCGTCTCGTCTGCTTATTTCGTGTCTCCTGCTTTCTTCTCAGACGTCCCTCTCGAGTAATTCTCAGGACTTTGTGTGCAGTAGTAAATGTTGAAGAAGAATCTTCAAACTGTGTGTGTGTGTGTAGTAGATTCGGCCCTATGCTTCCTCAATTCTTAACACATGCAGTCAGAGCTTATGGATTCTGGTGCGCACTGTCTGGGCGCATTGTCTAGTGCTATCCCTTCTAGTATATAATACTAAAAAGTTCTATATAACTCCACACACACAACTTGAGACAGCCAGACACACACACACACACGTACATAATATACACACAAACACACAGAGGAGTAGTAAAAGTACTGAAGAGCTTTTAGTCAGCTTTGCCAAGCCAACAACATTGTAGCCGTCTAACTCAGCACTGCTCACCGTTTATAAAGCATAGCGTGAGGGAGGATAGTGTGTAAGCAAAGGGTAAGGGTAGTGAGTAGTGAGTTGAGTGAGTGAGGATTTTTTTCCCTTCCACAAGTTTTGTGAAGCAAAAGTAAAACAAACCTAGCCAGCCAGACGGCCGCCAGACACAGCAGGCATGAAGGTATATATAAGTAAAGCCTTTAGTAAGTTAGCAGCAGTAGTAGTAGATTGAAATGGCACCACATTAAAGGCGCCCTTCCCCACGTAATATATAACTCTGGCTCTGTGTGTGTCTGTGTGTTTGTGTCGGTCTTTAGAATCCATCCCACCAAGCAATCTCACTCTTCGTGCCACTATCTCATTCCTAAAGTGTGCACGAGCGGTCATATAAGATGCTTTTCCAGACATTTTTAACCATTGAAATGAATCCATGTGGAAATATCGATATGGAATCCTCTGGCAAAAAGAGGAACAAAAATCTTTGCAAAAACACCCATCACATCTTTACGACAAACTTTGCTACTATGAACAACAAGCCTTAGCTGTACATAGCAAGGCCCAATGTCAAGTCAGATTGCGCTTCAATAAGTTGGTTCAGTAACACACACATAACCACATTTACATACTTTACACACATCCACGCATTGAACACACACGAGGAAAAATGTCTAAAGCTCGTGATGTATGCTCTAACAGAAAGAAAACACTGTTGACATTCTTCACCAAACAGCAGGAGTGACAGCAACACAAGATCATGTTGCGGAAATGCAGTCCATTATAACAGCCACACGTCATTGGTTCTGTTCTCGTGGAAAATGAGACAAATGTTATACACAGTGTGAATTTATTAGAGGAAAAAGTAGCCTTTAGTATGAGGCACATTACACGCACAAATCCAGAGCGAGTAGGCATAATGTTCAGCCGGCGCCAGTGGGTAATTAATGAGGATTATCTAGGGACTGATCCATCTTTTTCTTCAGCATACTTCCTTACAGAATCCCATTCCCTTTCCCCTTCTCAGTTCGTCTTCGCAGTGAGTCTTCCCACTGGAACAGGGTGTAGGACGACTTGATCATCATAATAATCTCAACTTCTCATCTTGAGTCTTCACGCGAGAAGACTCAATACTGCCGGCGTCTTTGTCTTCTTCTCCTTCTGAATCTTCAGCACTGGCGCTATAAGCAAATCTGCAGCGTTTCCTTGAAGGCTCCAAAACATCCTGTCCGCAGCTTTTTTCCGGGATCTCACTGTCAGCTGCACAGTCCCTGTAACATACAATTACTCTTTTGTGAGTCAAATCACAGTTGGATGAGG
>JAQIWI010001444.1:0-16453 GCA_034698825.1 Deuterosminthurus bicinctus | reverse complement strand
ATGCTTAATAAAGACGCCTGAAGACCATTTTAAATAGTAGCTCCGTGAACAGAGCGTAGTAATAGTAACTATACACACATTGAAAGTTAGGTAACTAAGAGACATTAAATCTGGCACTGGATGCTATGATGATGATGATGAGAAACGTACCTCGATACAAGATATTCAATCATTTATAATTCAACACAGGAAATTTATTTCGAAAATTCATAAAGTTTCATGAAATGGTTGATTTATTTCGAAATTTTATAACATTTCATGAATTGATTCGAAATTTCATAAAATTTCATGAAATAATCGATTTACTTCGAAATTTCATAAAATTTCATGAAACGATCGATTTATTTTAGAATTTATTCAGTTCACCATTTAATACATTCAAACCTAAAACAATCAGTTGTTTTTTGCAACAGCCTTATATAAATGGTCGTACATAAGACTATACCCCTATAAGGTAAGCGCCGCAGATTCAAATTTAACAAATTTTGAACTTTGACGCTTAATATCTCGAAAACTGGCGAGCCGAAACCAAAATGACCCTATACTTTTTTGTTCAGAAAAAAAGGCAATTTTTTTGATATTCTTAGGTTGAATTGTCACTAATTGGTCATTTGCCGTTTGAAAACTTGGATCATTTCATACAATTTCATGAAATGATCGATTTATTTCGAAATTTCAAAAAATTTCATGAAATGGTGAATTTAGGTTACTTTGGAAAGGTTACTTTAGAATGTTGTTACTTGGGAAATGTTACTTTGGAATGTTGTTACTTTGGAAAGGTTACTTTGGAATGTTGTTACTTTGGAATGTTGTTACTTGGGAAAGGTTACTTTGCAATGTTGTTACTTGAGAAAAGTTACTTTGGAATGTTGTTACTTGGGAAAAGTTACTTTGGAATGTTGTTACTTGGGAAAGGTTACTTTAGAATGTTGTTACTTGGGAAAGGTTACTTTGTAATGTTGTTACTTGGGAAAGTTTACTTTGGAATGTTGTCTATATAAATGGTCGTACATAAGCTATACCCCTATAAGGGTAACGCGGGAAATTCAAATTTCTGAAATTTTGAACTTTGACACTAAATATCTCGAAAACGGCGTTGTGGAATTCAAAATGACCTCATAATTTTTTGTTCAGAAAAAAAGACGATTTTTTTGATGTTATTAGATTAGAAAATCCCATTTTGGGCATTTGGGTGGGGAAAAGAAGATATCAGTTACAAAAAAATATCAAAGAAAATGAACTGATTCATATACTGCCGTATGCTCGAGAACTGCAGGATGAGACGGAGGCTTTGCTGAACATAACTTTCCTTAATATATCCAAAGCTGTGCTCGCCAGAGATTTCTGGAATGTATTTGGAGTGTAACTAACAGTAGGGTGGGTCACGTGACGTGATCACATGCACCTGACCATTTAAGCTCAGTTGGAGGGGTGGAGGTCACGTTCCAGGTGGGTAACAAAGTCACGTGGTAAGTTGGGTGATGTGGTCAGATAAGTTCACGTAGTTAGATGACCAGCGTTGGTCAAAAGAGTTAGATAAGCCAATTGGGGCAAGTCATATCGGGGTCGTGTTCTTCAACCCACCTGACCATATCACCCAACTGCGAACGAGAACCCCGTGACCCACACAACCAACCTGATCCCGTCACCAACTGAATAACATGACCCGAACGTCAACGTGACCCAATTGACACGTAAACCATGTGAACCACCGGAATCATGACCTCCCCCGACTGAGCTTTACAGACCCGGTACACGTGACCACATGACTCACTAGACTGCAAGTTACACCCTTGGGATATTCAACTAAATCCCGACGAGAGGATTCGAAAAAAGTCATTTTTGATGGCTTTCTGAGCAAAATTCTCTGGTTAGGTTTGATATATTCAACTAAATCCCGACGAGAGGATTCGAAAAAAGTCATTTTTGATGGGTTTCTGAGCAAAATTCCCTGGTTAGGTTTGGTTTATTCAACTAAACTGGCAGGATATGAATGCTGCGGTCTGGCGTATGAAGCCATGAGTCAAAGCCAGAACTATTCTCAACAGCTTATAATAAAACTTGAGGTAAAATTTAATGTAAATAACTCAGTTTGTGGCACAACTAATAGTAAAGTATAGCTTCGGTTGCCCAAATTCAGTTTTCCATTCTTAGTTTTCAAAGGACTTAATACATGACTTTATCCAGCATCAACTGGCAAATAAATTGGATCAGGATCATTGTAATAATTTCATATGATGCGTACACAAATACGACATTACTCAAATCATAATTCTCTGGAGCAGAGCCATTACAATGACGAGTTTTTATTTGTATAAAATGTCCATTTTCGTAGCATTCAGAACCAGTTTGATGTTTGAGCAAATCTGCCGAGCTACATCGAGTAATTCTCTTTTCTTGGTAATTTGCTACTAACTGCTTTCTCTTTGTGTCATGTACGGAGAGCGACATCTATTTTTTCAAGGTTATAGTTCACATGATCTCAGTAACTCAGTTCTCTGTAACTTTGCATAAATGCTGTACGATAGCTTTATAGCTAATGCATGTTCTGACTCCTGATTTTGGCACGGATAAGTTTTTAGCAGAACTCGTTTTGAAGAAACAACTCCGTATACGCTTAGGAGTGAAAAATCCTCCGCCTGGGATTATTGTTATTTTTGTAAATAAATCTGTTTCTCGCTCAGTTATTCGTCTATCAAATAATTCTTCTTAAACGCGAATGTTCTTCCATGGGATCTGCATAGACCATCCACTCTTGGAATCCCTGGCCACCGTCTATCATCTCATTGAGTTGCCGAACCATCCACACACGCAAGCCACTTACTTTCACCCTGATATTGGGAATAATGAAATTTTTTTATGAAACACTAGTGAAATAGCAGTTTCGAGAACAAAACAATTGAAATAATGAACGGTAAAGTTAGCTCTTTTAATTCACGTCTACCTCCCTGGACAATTAAGTAAAAGAAGAACATAACTATTATAGCTCTCATTTAGTACATACTTTGCCACTGAAAAGCTAGCAGCAGCTAATAGTAAATTCAAATGCACCCTGTGTAAGCTGAATGCTTTTCATTACTCATTAAGAGCTTTAGCTAACCAAAGAGCTTTTCTCCAACACCTCATTTACATTACCGAAGAGGTATGATTGGTTAATGGTAAAGCATTGTGCCTCTGAAGTAATTGCTACTACAATTAGCAGAATTGCCACACTTTACTCTCAAACAGAAGCTGGCCTGTACTATTTCACGGACCAGAGCTTTCCGGACCCACATGCTTTTCTACGGACTTCGGATCCAAACCGGACTTGCCCTCCAATACTACTTCCCGGACCGGATCCGCCAGGACCCGATTGGCTTTGAATGCACAACGTGTCTTCCCACCACTTCTTCAGCTTCATCTCTATAAAGTTCTTGGATGCTTTGGTATATTCTAACGTTCCGTCTCGTCCATTTCGAAATAATGAAACTCTCAGTTTATCATCCTCTCGCCATCTCAGCACTTTACTCTGCGGCACTTTGGGACGAACAGGGACACGACAGCCGTTGACATCCCTTTCACCTTCGACTGGCGCAATGGCATCTTTTACAGGGTCATCTGCGGCAGCATCGGCATCACCACCTATGTTTGGTGAAGGAATATTGGCATGTTCAAATGCCTGAGGTGAACTTGCAATCTCTTGTAATTTAGGCTCCGTAGTCGGCTTAGAGTGGCACGATAGAAATTGAACACAGGTGTGAGTACTTCAGGCTCTTCATCCTTAGCAGATGAATAATAACTGTGGGAAATAAGTCGCAGTTACAATAATGAGATTATGATGGAGTATAATCTCGTATGAATTACATTTGGTACTTGAGTTCAGTTGATAAGGCAATCAGCAATCAGTCTACGTCGACTTTTTTGGGACTGTTGGTATCACAGCTCAACTTACGCGCAAACTAAATCTTGAGCACCACAGTTACGGGTCCGCGCTGTCACACCCATTTCTTTGCTCTGAAATGTCAGATCGACATCCTCATAAGAAAAATCCCATTTTGAATTTCGAGCATCCGAACTAAAAATGCTCCAAAGGGCCGTTTGCCTCTTGCACTTCCCTATGTTGAATCTCATTATAAACTCCATTTTGACCTTTAGCTGACGAAAAGGAGCCTCGAAATGGCCAAAAAACCTTCTTTTCAAAAGTTGCTAGAAATCTAGAATTTTCATGTGGTCCCCCTTACTCATTCAAAATTTTACATGTTAAATCCCATAACAAAAGGTCCGTTTTTAGCCACGGCTTAAGCCGTTTGCTTTAGAAGAGACCTAAAAATTTGGAATTTGGCCACCGAGCTGGAGGTCACACGAGTTGTTAGATTAACACGAAAGTTGTAACCGCATGAAGGGTTTTACCGTGAACTTCAGACAACCAGTTTGCCGCTGGAAGCCTTATACGAAGGCCATCAGTCGCTCGGCTTTACTGCACCAGTCGAAGTTATTAAAGAACAAACTGCGAGTGTCTTTAAAGGAACATACGACCTATAAAAAATACTTTCTGTTATAGATACGGCGTCAAAACTCTAATTCGTGATTGGAATTGACTTTCTGTGAGTGTGTATTAGTGAACATTCATTTTTGGCCACAGTGTGACTTTAGAAATTACCAGGAAATCACGTATTTCGTGCGCAAGGTACAGGTCACATGAGTTGTTAGACTGATACGAAAGTTATATCATCATGAAGGGTTCCACCTGGAATACGTACTGTTCAAGTGTCACTTCCGGATGTAAACTCAGTCAGTGGCAATAAATTAAAAACCAAAAGTTGATCAACAAAAGTAATTCAAAAGATACGGCGACCAGGATGACGTCACCCTATTGCGTCGTTCACTTCGACCTGTGCCGTGTGATGACGCATGCTCGAGGTTGACGGGACATGGGGATGACTGGAACGTGATGTCATCTTATTGCGTCGTTCACTTCGGCCTGTGCCGTGTGGTGACGCATGCTCGAGGTTGACGGGACATGGGGAGGGCTTGGAGGTGACGTCCTATGGGAACGGCTGGGACCAGGATGACGTCACCCTATTGCGTCGTTCACTGCGGCCTGTGCCGTGTGATGACTCATGCTCGAGGTTGACGGGACATGGGGAGGGCTGGGAGGTGACGTCATAGGGGAACGGCGGGGACCAGGATGATGTCATACTATTGCGTTGTTCACTACGGTCTGTGCCGTGTGATGACTCATTCTCGAGGTTGCCCGGGAATGGGGATGACTTGGAGGTGACGTTTCCTATTCACTTCCTCACACAATCACTCACTACCAAAAAATCATTCCCCAAAGCCGTGGCTTCCACGCTCGACAACGTCGGGATATTTAGTTTCGGGAATATTTTTTCTTGAATATCTCGAGAACCATTATTGACCGTGCGCACCAGCTTTGCATAGTAAGTTACCACACTAGGCACCCCATACGTGTGCTTGGTGTTGACCATGGCGTACCTTTGAAACATGTCACAAGCATTTGTCGTGAGAGCTATGAAATATCTATTGGGACTGGCACGTCGGGTCGATAAGTAGCTACTGCAAGACAAGTCCGGTTTGAATTCGATGTCAGTGAAATAGCATTCGGGTCCGAGAAATAGTACTGGAGGGCAAGTTCGGTTTGGATCCGAAGTCTGCGGAAAAGCTTGTGGATACCACGTAAGGCACTGTATGTGACACCGCTTATTTGGGGCCCTATATAGAGCCATTAATTGGTGGATTTTTGTCACGATTTGACCATCTTGTTCCTTAGCGCTTGGGTAGATAGAACACCCCCCTTAAGAGGGACATTGGCACCCTACGCCCCACCCCTGACGCTTACGGTATAAGTTACACATACCACAAGGTGTCTCTAAGTACATCCAGGAAAACATTGGCGAACCCTGTCAGAATCAGGGCTGGTTTCAGAAATTACGACTACGACTCAGCTAAGAATACTTTGTTATGGTCGCAGCAGCTAAACTGCAACACTAAAACCAAAATGGTTCGAGCTCTGTATAGCTCACTGACACCGGAGGAAAGCGTTGCTCAATAGCTAAGCCTTGAGAGAACAGCACGTTTCTGCAATCAAAAGCTAATCTTACGAAACACTACAGGAAATCATTTAAACCGTACATCACACTCGACCAAAACAAACAACAGCGGTTGTAATAGCCAATCATGAGAGCAATTGACAAACATTTAAAACAATGTTTGTTTCATGCGGCAGGAATTTCACAGCCTCCTCATCCCTCTGCAAGTCTACATCAGCAAGATTCTAAATAAACTGGCAAATCCAAGGTCATGATTTCTTGTTTTATGCATGTGCTGCACATGTTCCATGACAACTTAATCTATAGCTCAGTGGTGTAGGTTTAGTGCATCACTTGACGGGAAAGATTGCATTGCAAAAGGAACTCAAAACAACTTGATAGTGCAAGTTGTTGGGTTTTTTGCCACACGTGTGGACGCATCACACTGGCTAATCCAACCGCTCCTGTTGCACATCAAAGCTGCTTATTAGAAGTGCAAGTGCACATATATACGGTGTGTGTATTCACCTGCTACATGCCGTGCAATGAAAGGGGTTTTTACACACCGAAGTCCTTAATTTTCCTCTTTTTATCCTTTGCAAATCACCAGTGAACAGCAGACTAATAAAGAATTTACTCCTGTCGCTTGTGAAATCACAATGTATCGTCACTGGTACGACTCGTATCATTACCTGCCCACTGGGACAAATACTGATTCTCCAGGCGAAAATCCAGGTGAGACAGCAGCAGCTTTAATAATAATAATTGAGCAGGAAAAATACGTTCAACTTCAAGTGTGTGTGTAATTCCAAAGTCCTAACTGGCTACTTCGATGGCGTTTATATTAAATTTGTAATGTTTTTCCCTTGTCAGTCTTGAAGAAGTCAGCCCCTAGGGTCATCCTTTGTGTGGACGTTGACTGCTATGAAGTCCAAGTATGGCTGAAGAGTATTTATGAAAAGTACTTAGGGCAGGACGTTCCCATCGTCATTGTGAACCGAGATTATGTGTAAGACAGATGTTCTGGAGTGTTTACTTTTAAGTGTATGTTTTGTTGGTAATCAACTATGTTTGTGATGTCCGCAGGATCCTGTCGGTCAACTACACGGCTCGGGCTCATCCGTATGGAATAAGTCAAGCAATGAGTAAGCAACAGCTCCGAGATATGGAGGATGAATACCGAGACCTGAGGGTACTTTTTACGGGAATGCGAAATGGACAATGTGACACCTTCACACCTTATCAAGAAAGCGACAAAATTATGGATGTTGCGATGAGAAAAGTGATCCAGCATGGAGGTGCGCTGGTGGAGCGGGCGTCACGCGACGAATTCTTCTTAGATGTCACAGACGCATTGCTGGAGAGATGGGATTGGGACGTTTGCGCTTCAAATCCTCGTTTTTTCAATACAAGGAAACGCTATCCTTGCAAAGAACATGACGGAAGGCCCAGATCGATATTATACAGCGGTGCAGCTGCCACTTTTGGTTATTACACCAGACAGGATATACGCAGCCGTACACATGAAGTCTCACCTGAGGAAGCCTTGATTATTCAAGGTGGAATCTTTGGTGAATTGCTCCTGGATGAAATTTACAAGAAGACTGGTTACTACTGCTCAGCGGGGGTTGGACCAAGCAAACTGATAGCAAAAGTAGCTTCAGAACTTAACAAACCTGCAGGGGTGGCCATGATGACGACTAAAGCCTTCATAAGGCAGACATCATCTCTGTCTTATGACAAACTTCCGGGTCTGAAGAGAAACAGCGGAGCTGACATGCGGGAGTTCTACGAACAGGAAATGCGTCGCCCGTTGAAATTCGTCGACCAAATTCGAGATCTCTCACTTGACCAAGTTTGTGAATTTTATGAATACAAAGGGGAAAAAGATCCGTGGGAGAAAGCCAAGACCCTCTGTGACCGCGTCCGAGGCATAGACTCGGATGTAGTACAACATAAACTTCACGACAATGGTGTTGGCTTCTCCTACACTTTCCGGGGTGAGTAGAGCTTTCAGTTGGGAATATAATCGGAAAAAATTACTAAAATCTTAGGCTCTCTGGTTGTCTAATAATCTTGTTTTCGTATAGGTTCTCATAGAGCTCGTGAACAAGATGTAGAAGATCTTGCAAGCGACATGTTGGAGCGATTGGATTACTTGGTCGAGTGTCAGGGGCGTCTACCAGAACACCTCTTATTGAGAGTTGAATACAAAACTAGACGTGGACAGGGTGAAGTTAAGGAGCGCATGGATGTGGAAAAGGGAGACGTTAATAGGTATGGAAATGGTGAAGTGGAACTTAACTTAGACTCGGGGCACCTAGAGGACTTCCTTTGGGACGCTTTAGATAACAACGAAATATACTTGGATAAAGTTGAGGTGCTCCAGTTTCGAGCGATAAACTGCAAACCTTTGAGAAAAAAGTAGTAGTTTGAATTTAGTTCCAATCAGTGAACTTTCAGTACACTAAATCCGAAATCATTGATCCCCTGTCCATTTGATGATACAATTCACTCAGTTTACATTATGTAGTTCCTATTATGAGAGGTCCTCGGAGGCCATCTTACCCCTGAATAAATTAATTTAATAACAGAAATTTTCACCTCACTAGTTGAGAGAAGAGTTCAACAACCTCCTCATTCCTCTCTGGAAGTCCATGTCAGCAAGTATGAAAATAAACTCCGAATGTCACGATTGAGACCATGGGGTGTTGTTGATGCTGACATTTCATGAATGAGCTGGATGCCTTATGAGATTTTTTGATGTTGTCGTCTAGCTGCAGCTAAACCCCATGAAGGCATATTATGCAAAGGTTGCAAAAATATCATGTTACCGGCTAATCCAACAGGCCATATTATTACTTTCAATGTCACTGGACTCACAGCTGAGTGCGAAAACACACTGGACTCAGCTGTGAGTCCAGTGTGTTTTCGCCGGGATTCAGAGAGTATTATAATTATTGTAAGATCACAATCTGTACACAAGCACCGGTTGGAATCATCTCAATACATGTCGACTACGTTAAACACAGCAATATGGATACGGAGGTCAATTTCTTGCGTTTTTCTAATTTAACAATCTTAATATCTGTGACATTTAGGGAAACCATGTACATGAAAGTTGAAGTGTTTTTTTCTTTTTCACAGTCCCCTTTTAGGGTTATCATTTGTGTGGACGTTGACTGCTTTGAAGTACAAGTTTGGTTAAAATATCTCTACCAGGATTATATAGACCAGGACATCCCCATCGTCATCGTGAACCAGGATAACGCGTAAGACTAATACAATTCTACTACAACTCCGAATATAATCCCGACTGCACATTCCCGGTGTACATAATCCCACCGTAAATTTGTTCTTGTTGACAGACAGAGTGAGCAAGAATATTTTCTAGGAAACTGGAAGGTCTTTAGACACGTAATTATTTGATTTTTTTTAATGAATTGAATGTGATTTTTTTAATGACTTTAATGTGAATTTTTTAATGAATTTAATGTGATTTTGTAATGAATTCAATGTGATTTTTTTAAAATGAATTTAATGCGATTTTTCTAAACCAATATAATTTTATTTATAAACGAATTGAATTTTTTTAAAGCCATATTCCTTCTGGTGCTCTTACTTTTAGAAGGTGTCTGTCTATGTGTCGCTTCATAATAACAATAACTCATCTTTGTTATATCTACAGGATGGTATCCATCAACTACTCGGCTCGGGCCCCTCCATATGGAATAAGTCGCAGGATGAGAAAAAAAGATTTTGAAGAGTTGAAGCAAAAAATTCGTGAGGTGAAAATTCTTGAGACGGGGAAAAGAAATCGACAGTGTGACACTTTCACGCCGTTCAAAGAAAGTGATTTCATAATGAGTGCTGTGATGGAAGAAGTTGTGAAATACAGAGGCGTCCTAGTTGAGCGGGCATCACCCGACGAAGTGTTCCTAGACATCACAGAAGCATTGCCAGATATTAGGGATCGGGAAAAGTGCGCCTCAGATGATCAACTGTTTAATGCAAGGAAAAACTTTCCTTGCAAAGAACATAATGGGAGGCCGAAATCGATTCTATTCAATGATGAGGCAACGACCTCCGATTATCATACTGGAAAAGATATTCGCGACCGGATAGGGAAAAATGTTTCATCTGAAGAAGACTCCATTATGCGAGCCGGAATATTTACGGAATGGTTGTTGGATACAATTCACAAGAACACTGGTTACCACTGCTCAGCGGGGATTGGACCAAGTAAACTGATCGCCAAAGTGGCTTCTGATCTTAACTCTAATCTTAACTTTGTCTACACCGAAAACCTCGGCAGAACGGATAACACATTGACAACAAAAACACACCTGTAATCTCTAGCCAAAAGTCGAAGGCTTGGGTTCGCTGTACATACATCAAGCGCACTGATAATTTACACATCTTACGAAAACACAATCACTTTTTCCATCCTAAATCAAAGAGCTAGCACCTCGCTTACTCATTTAATTTACGTAGAGATTAGACTGGTTGTGTATAGTTTTTCTTTTGAACTTACTTACATTGCTTCCTTCAAGAGTGACGGTGGTCCTCACAAGCAGTGAGAATGATCATTCATTCATCCTTCTCCTGCTACAAAGACCCGCTTTATCAGGCTTCTCAACCTGCCGTACAACATGATCTTAAGAGGAGAATAATCCCTTGATAATACTGGCTGACATAGACACGTACACTCACACTCAAGTACAAGGAAAGATTATATTTAAGTAGGGATTGTCTTCAGTGAAAATCAGTCTGATTTGGATTCTTGTCCACATCACACGGCACAATGGTTACTCAAAGTGGCTTGTGTTGGCGCAGTATCATACTAATTTTTGCAGCGTTCTTCATTGGACTTTCGTTTGCTTCAACGGAGGATGGCGCAGCGTGATTTTTGCAGAATTTGGAGCTGCAGTACTCGGCAGAATGCAACAAAGAAATGGTGGCTCGTTGGAATTACATTGTCAACGCGACCTCAGTGAACGAGGAAATTTCGGTAGGAGGGCTTGGCAATAGAAAACATATTGACATAGGGCGAGCTGACATTTATGTAATTATTTTATTATACATCCAGCTCAGTTCGCAATAGGCCTGGTGCCTCGGCGGGCTTGAGGGGGTGCTTTATAATAAAGTACTCCAAAGCACCTTGTTAGAGTTTGAATTTGAAGTGAGTTTTATTCAATGAAAAGATTCCTTATATACGAGTGAACACGGAAGTGAATGAATGAAACAATGAATGAGACTATGGTAATGAGTAAATGAGGAAGCAACATAAATATCCAGAGGAGTTGACAGAGCTAATCATAAAGGTGCTACTATATATGGAGAGGACAACATGCTAAAGGGTTGACAATGGTAGGAGTGCGCGGTAAGGATAAAGGAAAAATTTGTCACCTAAAAGAGAACTGGAAGATGAGCACACAAATTTATGAGTTTCTTATAATGCTATGCTTATTACATCCAACACACCTCAAATACAAACATCCAGCTCAACACCACAAACAAGTTCCACGAGTTCCAATCTTCAGTTCAAGCTCAGATTCTTCATAACTTCAGCAACTGAGAAACATTTTCTGATGCTGTCAAGCGTGAATTTCAATGTCTGGCAATCCGAGGACCGGCTGCTATGCCCACACTTTTGACAAACTTCCGGGTCTCAAGAGAAATAGTGGAGCTGACATGCGAGAGTTCTACGAGCAAGAAATCCATCGCCCGTTGAAATTCGTCGACCACATTCTGGATCTCTCTTTTGACCAAGTGTGAATGTAAACACCCCTATATTAGAATGTGATGAGTAAGCACTGAGAGCAAAGTGCGAATATCTGAGTGAGTGTTCATGATGAGTGAATGTGTACGCGTAAGCGTAAGTTGTTATGTTAGTTTGTAAGATGCTTGAGAGAAATAAAGAAAAGTATCATTCTGAGTTCCGCACTCGTCTGTGTTCTGTGTGCTGGCAGAGGAATAAATGAGTTCATAATTTGGAGACCATATATCAGGAAAGTGTCATGAATTATTGAGAGAACAAGTACCTAAAGAGAGGAACTTGTAGTCCCTGAGAGAGACAGGACTTTGTGGACCCTGTAACAGAGTTACTGATCCGCTCTGAGCCCTTCATGTGTATGAGACACAAGGTGATCCTAGTAAATGAGTTACTGATCCGCCCTTCTAACTAAAGTCTCTTATGAGTAGAGCATTTTAGGTGGAATAAAGTCTCCCAGTTTCTATGAGTGAAACCTTGGTGAGCGTGTCCTTTTTTTATGAAGTGAATAGCTCAGGCCTTTATATGAGATAAAGATTAAGCGATCGTGCGCTTGTACTGATCTGACATGCAGATCGTTTGTGGGCGATACCCACTGAGTTAATTGTGGTCAAGGTTAATAATTAAATGGCGATCCTGGTAGTGAGACCAGGTGAAAGTCATTAGCATAATAAGGTGCTATTTATTTAACCTCCCACATAAGGCGATCCTAGTAAATGAGTTACTGATCCGCCCTGAGCCCTTCATGTGTATGAGACATAAGGCGATCCTAGTAAATGAGTTACTGATCCGCCCGGAGCCCTTCATATGTATGAGACATAAGGCGATCCTAGTAAATGAGTTACTAGGTGAAAGCATTATTGCATAACTTCTACACCCACACCAAGTCTGTGTATTTTATCAATACAAAGGGGAAAAAGATCCATGGGAGAAAGCCAAGACCCTCTGTGACCGCGACCGAAGCATTGACTTGGATGCAGTACAACATAAACTTCACGACAATGGCGTTAGCTTCTCCCACACTTTCCGGGGTGAGTAGAGTTTCCTGTTGGGAATACAATCGTAAAAAATTACTAAAATCTTAGGCTCTCTGGTTGTCTACTAATCTTGTGCTCGTGGACAAGATGTAGAAGATCTTGCAAGCGAAATTTTCGAGCGATTGGAGTACTTGGTCGAGTGTCAGGGGCGTCTACCAGAACACCTCTTATTGAGAATTGAATACAAAACTAGACGTGGAACGCGTGGAGCTATCGAGTGCATGGAAGTCCAAAAGGGCGAAAAACAGCAAACCTTTGAGAAGAAATTAGTAGTTTAAATTTAGTTCCAATCAGTGAACTTTCAGTACACTAAATCCGAAATCATTGATCCCTGCTCGCACTGTCCATTTGATGATACAATTCACTTCCATTTAGTTTACATTTTGTAGTTCCTATTATGAGAGGTCCCCGGAGGCCATCCTACCCCTGAATAAATTAATTTAATAACACGATTGACACGTCGCTAGTTGTGAGAAGAGTTCAAAAGCCTCCTCATTCCTCTGGAAGTCCATGTCAACAAGTATGAAAATGAACTCCGAATGTAAAAAATTAGACCATGGGGTGTTGTTGATGCTGACATTTCATGATTGAGCTGGACGTGCTTTATGAGAATTTTTAATGTTGTTGTCTAGCTGCAGTGAACCAAATGAATGCAACGGTTGCAAATTGCAAATGTATCATCTTACCGGCCATATTTTTTCTTTCTCACAGTCCCCATTTAGGGCCACCATTTGTGTGGATGTTGACTGCTTTGAAGTGCAAGTTTGGTCAAAATATCTCTACCAGGACTATATGGACCAGGGCATCCCCATCGTCATCGTGAACCAGGATAACTTGTAAGGCTAATGCAATTCTACTACAACTCCGTTTATAATCCCGACGGCACATTCCCGATGTAGTACATAATTGCACCGTAAATTTGTTCTTGTTGAAAGACAGAGTGAGGAAGAATGTTTGCAGGAAACTGGAAGGTCTTTAGACATGCAATTATTTGATTTTTTAAAATGAATTTAATGTGATTTTTTCAATGAATTTACTTTGATTTTTTCATGGATTTAATGTGATTTTTTCATAGATTTAATGTGATTTTTTCATGGATTTAATGTGATTTTTTAAAATTGAATTTCATGTGATTGTTTTTAAATGATTTTAATGTGATTTTTTAAAATGAATTTAATTGAATTTGTTAATGGATTTTATGTGATTTTTTAAAATTGAATTTAATGTAATTTTTTTAAATGGATTTAGTGTGATTTTTTTAAGTGAATTTAATTTAATTTTTTTAAGTGAATTTAATTTAATTTTTTTAAATGAATTTAATTTGATTTTTTTAAATGGATTTAATTTAATTTTTTTAAATGAATTAAATAAAAAAATTAAAGCATTAATGTGATTTTTAAAAATTTTAATGTAATTTTTTAAAATTATATAATGTAATTTTTGAAAATGTTAATGTAATTTTTTAAAATATTAATAAGTTTTTTTTGAAATTTTAATGTGATTTATGAAAACGAACGTCATTTTATAATCGTTCTAGCGCTAGAGCTCTTATTTTTAGAAGGTGTCTGTTAGAGGTGTCGCTTAACAATATTTCATCTTTGTTATATGTATATAGTATCGTGTCTTTCAACTACTCTGCTCGGGCTCCTAAGTACGGAATAATTCGAGGGATGAGCAAAAACAAATTGGACGATGTGCAGCGCAAGTTTCCCGAGGTGAAAGTGCTTCAGGCTGGGAAAAGAAATGGACAGTCTGACACCTTCAGACCTTTTAAAGAAGGTGATTTCATTATGAATTCTGTGAGGGAAGCAGTTGTGAAATACAGGGGCGTCCTAGTGGAGCAGGCGTCACCCGACGAATTGTTCCTAGACATCACAGACGCATTGCCATACATCAGGGATTGGGATATGTGCGCCTCTGATGAACAACTGTTTAATGCAAAGAAACACTTTCCTTGCAAAGAACATGATGGGAGGCCGAAATCGATTCTATTCAATGCTGAGGCAACGACTTCCGATTATCACACTGGAAAATATATTCGCGACAGGATCGGGAAAAATGTTTCATCTGAGGAAAAATCCATCATTCGAGCAGGAATCTTTAGTAAATTGCTATTGGATGAAATTTTCAAGAAGACCGGTTATTTCTGCTCGGCGGGGGTTGGACCAAATAAACTGATCGCCAAGGTGGCTTCTGATCTTAACAAACCTGCAGGGGTGGCCATGATGACAACAAGTGGCTTCATGAAGAAGACATGTTCTCTGCCTTACGATAAGCTTCCGGGTCTGAAGAGCAAAATTGGGAAAGCCATGAAAAAATTCTACGAACACAAAATGCACTGTCCATTAGAATTCGTCAGTCATATCCAAGAGCTCTCACTGGACCAACTATGTGAATTTTATCGCGTCCAAGGTGAACAAGCTCTGAAAGCACAGACCCTTCATGACAGTGTTCGAGGCAAAGACGGGGATCCAGTCAAGCACAAACTCTACGGTAATTCCATGAGCTTCTCCTACAAATTTCCGGGTGAGTTTAGGCTCCAGCTAAGAATCTAATGAAGAATATGTAATCAGTAAATAATGGTTGCTCTGCTTTTTCTATAGATTCTCAAGCTCAGAAACAGGATGTAAAAGACATGGTAAAGGACATGGTGGAGCGAATTGATTACATGGTAAAGCATCAGAAGCGTCTACCTGAAAATCTCTCATTGAGGATTGAATTCAAAACGAGAGATGGGACAGATGAAATTCTTACAAAGTCCTTGCCTGTGAATCCCAATCAACATAAGTTATACTCTCGGGTCTTGAAGAAGTTTATACACAATGTTCGGATTGCAAACGACATTGATTTGGAAATGGTGAAGAAGTTCCAATTTCGAGCAATGAACTGTAAAACCTTTTTGACATAGTGCGTGAAATTTGTGACTGTGTGTAAAGTTACAGGTTGATTGATTATTTGATGAAATATGTTCCAGGCAAATAGCTATTATAACCTAAATGCATCCGTTGTACTTTGATTATTATAATTTGATCTGTCAAATCTGTTTCTTTTAATTATTATTATAATTAGCTTGCTGCCTCCTTGAATTTATGAAGTAGGCTCTCTTAAATCGTCTATCTCCATATACAGGGCGTTTCAGAGTTAGGTTTACACTTTCAAACTTGAATAACTTTTGAAGTTTTGAAGCAGTAGGCATGATGGTTACCAAGTCTGAAACTAGAGTCTTTGGGAAATGTTTTGGTCAAATAATCATCAAAATCGCTCCACAACTGGCTGAGATATTCACAATCTCCCAAAAACTCGCCATTTTAACATGTGTTCTACGGGCGTTTTTGGGACATTTTAAGAACTTTGGGCGCCTGTATCTTCCAAAATAATGATCGCAGAGACATGCGGAGCATACCGTTCGAAAGCTGAGAGTTCAGGGAATGTGCCCGATCATTCAAAAGGTGACCTTTTTTAAACCGGATTTTTTAAAAATTGACGGACCGGTTTTCGAAATTTTGGGGATCCTTCTTAAGGTCACCTTTTGAATGATCGGGCACATTCCCTGAACTCTCAGCTTTCGAACGGTATGCTCCACATGTCTCTGCGATCATTATTTTGGAAGATAC
>JAQIWI010001443.1:0-16462 GCA_034698825.1 Deuterosminthurus bicinctus | reverse complement strand
GAAAGAGAGAAAGGGCATGAAGCAGGTTATAACCCGGGTAAGGGAAAAGGTTCAAGTGAGGCAGCTATGGTAAAAGACATGACTGTTGTAAAAACTTATAAGGTTTTGGAACGTTTAGGTATAGTAGGAGTGTGTGTAGTAGTATACATCTGGCTGCTCCATGCTCCTCTGCCTATCGATCCCAACTCGTGAAGTAACATTGGAGAGGAAGAGAAAAATGGAGGAGGGGGAGCATAAAAATCGGAAACAGAAATAATTTAATAAGCAATATGTCACATATTATTGTTTGAAACATTTATCAAAAAACAAGAATTTTTCCCACTTGTGCTATTGGCAAAGCAATGGCTGTGAGGGTGGCTGGGAGCATGAGAGGAAGTGGCTCTTTGTATGGAAGTATTGTAACATTAGCTCTTCTTCTTCAGCTATTTTCCTCATGTATTCTAGCTGAGAGGTGAGTGTGCTTGAATGTCATGTCGATACCAGTCGTAATAAGTAAGTGTCCACAGTCATGTACATGTGAGCCCGAAAAATGTACATATTAAAAGGCACATTTTTTCTGATGGCAGACCTTGATAGTGTTTGTCCGTCGCAAGCGTAAAGTCGGCGGCTTCCTCATGATGCTCCCCTGTAGTGTAACTTACACCTGTGCTTCCTACCCTCCTCGCTACCCTTGTCTTCCTCTCTGGAGGACGTTATTCTTCATTCATTTCTGTCACCCTGTCTCCTCATTTCACATGCTAAAGTCAATGGCTTCTAGCACTTATCTGGACACTTGGGAGAGTAACGGTTCAATTGCGAGTAAACAGCAGCAGCAGCCATCAGGGACACGCTTTAAGCTGACGTGTGTATAGTTGTACCTAAAATCTTCATATTGTTGTACATTATATGACTCAAGCATGTCACTCATGGTGTAGGAAAATGCGAGCCTCATATTCATTCCTTCCCAGAATGTACTAGCACGCTCAATCTCCTAACATCCTATTGTCAAGTCCTTTGTCATCTTTAGCGGATTAAGTATGCTAAAAATGCTAATAATGTCGAGGAATCAAGAGTCCCCACGGGGAATAATTTTGCATTAAAAATCCAATTCTCCTCTCCAGCTGTGACAAGAACAGGGATTAACTCGGCCATGTCTGAACATTAATGCTCAGGGTGTACTTACCTCTACCTTGGACGTGGAGGATGTGGCGGTCTTATGATGAACCTCCATTTCCCTGCATTTCTTCTGTTCCATTTTGGAGCAATTGGAGCGTGATTTTTTTCTCATGATTATTGTCACGTCGTCGTCACAGCCCATAATTTGTCTTCTTGTTTATTGCCGCACTGATGAGACCATAATGGGATATGACGCTTCTTTTTTCAACCTCTTCTCTCTTTTTGAAACGTCAGTCAGGTGTGTTCTGTCCAATTTTGAGTACTTTTTCGCCATGTTTAAAATCTGCAATGACAGACAAAAACATGCGGAAAGACCGGCATGTTTTTAGTCAGCGGTGTTAAGAAGGAGCATACATATGTGTTCGTTTTCTTGTTAATGATCATCATGATGATGGGACGGAGATAGTGGACTCCGGATGTTTCTCATGTGCAAAATGGGGTAAAAATGCAAGAGCAGGCGGGCGAGCGTTGACGGTGATCTTGTGGGCTTCCTTGTGTGAGAAAGGATGTGCGCATACATATGTGTGTATGTGAGATTGGAAGCTTTTTGTCAACAAAACATGAGGTTTGAACGAGATGATGGAAAGGAAACTGCCGACAATGATGAGACATGAAGAACCTTTTTTCTCATTCCTTCGCTGGATTGTGTGGGAAACAAGAAAAGGATACTTTTATCCCATACAAATGCTTCACTCTGACTTGTACTAGCTCAAGAATGACACTAGGTTTTTAAGATTTCTAGATTTGTCGTATTTTTTCTCCATCTGCTGCTCCCCATTCGCCATCGTCTACTTGTTTTTTATCCATTTTCTTACGGTCACGACGAAGAAAGAGTGATATTTTGCTTTCCTCTCTCTCTCTCTCCCCCTGCTTTCGCTATTACCAAATGTCCAATGTACGTACATGATACATCATTCTATCATTTTGAATGAAATTATCTTGAAAAAAAGATCAACACTGAATATGTACAACCATTATTGTATGTAATAATGAATGAATGAATGAATGATAATAATTCAAAGGGGATTGTTCAACTTGTTTCCTCCATCCATTCAATCTATATAGTGTTGTACATGCATGTGGACCAGTTGAGAAGAGCCAGAGTAGTGCGAGATTTGGGAGGCGTATTTGTATTCTGGAGAGTATTCCGTTTAAATATAAATATTCTGGGGTGTGCTCTCTATAGCTGTTCCTGTTGGACAAGGCAGTGTGCCTGTTCTGTCTACATGTTCTTCTCCGTCTACTGTAATCAACCAGAAGAAAGTATGAAAGACGGAATTGGAAGGAGAAGCAGAAGAAGAGAGAAGAAATATATTTTGTCAGTTGGAGGGAGAGAGAACTCGACGAAGAGAAGAGGGAAATGGAAAGAAAAAAAACTAGGAGGAGTGAAAGTAGTGGATGGTTCGTTGTATTCCATGTGGTAAAGGGACTGGGTGGGTAGAGAGAGAGAGAGAGAACAAGTATGAAAAAAGAGGGAAGAAAATTGAAAGTGCTTTTATCTCCAATTGATTCTTGGGGACATTTTTGTTTTCTCCTTTTTGATATTTTATTCGTTTTTCACACGACCAAGGAAGAAGGAGACGAAGGAGAAAGGAGAGGAGAGAGTAGGCGACAGGAAAAATTCATACAACTGGCAATGTATTAGGCTCTTACATACATAGCTGACAGAATGCATGCATTATAGCTTTAGCGACGAAACCACTAGGACGCGGCAATGATGTGTCTTTAAGAAGTTGAGAAGTGGTTGTGTAGTATGTGGCTTTCGTGTAGTCCATTGTGGAGAGAGAGAGAGAGAGAAAGAGGAGGAAGGAAGAGAAATCATCATATCCTTTCACGTCCAATTCTATTCTGTTATCAGTTGGGATTGACTTGATCAAGTCTGATTTGACATTGACATCATCTGATCAAGTAGTAATTTTCTGTTTTATTCATAACATTGTTTACTTTTCCATTTCATCAATCTTCACTCCTCCCCCATGGCTCCATCCTACCCACGTCACTCACTCTACCCCTTGTCCTTGTTCTCTACCTTTATAAGCAAAGCATTTGGAGGAAATACAGTAGTGCACTACTGTGGCAGCAGCAGTTGATTTTTGTTTGAAACTTTTGGAGCAGAATATGGGACAATGTTGATGGTGATGATGATGATGATCTAACAAAGACATTTGATTTTAATTCCAGGCCCGTCTCAGCATATGCCCTCTTCTTTCGGGACACTCAAGCTGCAATCAAAGGACAGAATCCGAATGCGTCATTTGGTGAAGTATCCAAAATTGTCGCGTCCATGTGGGATGCTCTGGATGCCGAACACAAAAATGTAAGTTTATCCCTAATAGTTCTATAGTTACTAATAGTGACCTTGGCTAACATTCTACCCACAATTGCTCCCATGTTAGTGACTGTTTTCCCAATCAATTTACTAGTTCCGAAGGAGGTGGGCTATTTTTAAACATGTCAAGTTTTTCGTAGAATTCAATAACGAGGAACTAATTTCTCTTGAATTTCCAAAGACAAATTGACCTAGTTTGCAAGGAATGACGTCCAGGGGGAACGTATCCTCTCTCTGTCTCCATTTTGTTTTACTCAGTAAAAATGGGAAGCAAATATTTACTTTGAACTACAGCAGGACGGACGAGTTTCCGGTCATGTATGGATTTGCTTAATGAGTTGAGCTCAGAGAAACTTGTCTTGGGACGTAATGGACTCGGAAGGCTTTTTTAATTGTGTAGGAATTAGTAGTGGGGTGAAAAATTCCCTTGCAGTTTCATTTAAATTTTCTGAGGGGGAGGGCGGGGGGTGGATTTTTACCATGACGGAGGCCTGAGTGAGTTTCCAAGTTAATCTCTGTATCGTCTTGCTGCTGGAAGGCCGAAGAACATTGGAAAGATTTGAGGATGAATGAGGGAAAACAAAATGGAGTACAGTTATAGTGGAAGAGACATGAGTGAGAGAGAGAGAGAGAAAAGAGGGAGGAATAAAGTAGTTTTAGTTTTACTTTGTTTTTCAGCATATTTCTCCTGTGAGTTTACTGATTTGAGCGTGGCAAAGTTTTAAATTAATTTGACGCGAGCAAAAGAGTGGAGAGAGTTCAAGTTTTTATGTCGCAGTTACGACTGCTATGAGGAGATACACAACTTGGAGGAAAGGGTTTGGGTATATATGCATGTGTAGTACTTATGTGGAGGGAGAGATCTCGAGGACTTGCTTTCCCTTGGACAACTCCTTCAAAGTGCTACGGATCACACGTCCTCACACCACTAGAACCATCTCCATCCTATTGAGTAACATTCCTCTAGTGCTCTTGTCCTCCATTTTATTCACCTCGGAAACCCATCGGTCTTAAGTACACATGTGTACAGTGAGCTAGTTTGAGAGCAAGATAGACCATGAGAAAGCACGTTTATGTAGATATTGTCCGTGGTTTGCTTAGTACACAATGTTGATATAGAATGTAATTGTAAAATACTGATGCAGTAGTTACGACCAAACTATGCCTTGCATTTTTACATGTCTCAATGATACCGATAAGTTCCACAAGGCTACTGCTATTATTATTGCTTGTATTTGTTTCAAATTTACTTCCGTGTATGCGAGGGCCAACATATATATATGTGAGGAGAATCAAGTCATATGTCCTCAATTCCTACAGGAATTTCCAGCGTGGACAGTCAATATAAATCGCAGTGATTAGAGGTTGAGATGAGTAAATAAGAAGCACACGTGCGTGTTCTTGTGACGATTACCGGAATACTCTTTCCAGCTAGTATTAGTATTCAAGGTAAACTTTGGTTTTGTTTGACGAAGCTACAATACTCAACTGTGTGATGGTGCGGAATTGACTGCAAGCTCGAAAAAGTAAATGCGTATAGTGTTTGGAGTAGAGAAGCGTGAGAAGGGATAAATAGTTAGAATGTATGGAAGGGAAGTCTTCAGAAGAGACAGAGAGTGAGCTAATAGAGCCAAGAAGTGACACTAATAATGCTTCACAGACACACACACACACACCATTCACACAGTGTCTTGCATGGCACACTTGGGTGTCCCGCATGTTAATTTGTGTCTTCTGAGGGGGAAGACCAAGACACAGAGTTGACTGTGATGAGCATTATTACTTGGTGTTTCTATTTCTTCAGTGCTGAGGCATAAATGTTAATTATGTGGATTTGAAAGAGGGTCTCAACAGCTAATTTGACATGAGTAAAATTCATGGAAGTCTCCTGATCAGGCAGCCAGTAATAATTTTCTGTCACAAATTTGAGCAATTATTTGTCTTTATTATGCTAACTAACTTGACTTGTCCTTTCACGAGTTGTGTGTACATTTATATTCCTCCAGACTAAAGAGTTATGTATGACAGGGTGTCACATGCCCAGCCAGCCTCCCTCTGGCTATGCAATAAACAAATTACAGAGGACAAGATGATACCAGGACATGCAAAGCTTTATGTGGTGGTCGGTGTGTTGTTGTTGGTGATGATGACGAGACGTGTGATGAATACTCAGCCAGAATTATATATGTGTATATAGTTACTTCCATTAGAGAAAAGTAGCATTGAAAACTGTGCTAATGCATTTCATCTTCTTTTTATATTATGTCGGGTATGACTGTAGGGGCTATATTTTCATCATTTATTATGACACTTTAAATTTTATTAGTCATCTTGATGCCATAGTGGCCATCTTACCCCTTATATTATCAAGTTTATAAAAAGTACTGTATTAATTTTATTTCAAGGACTTACCAACTACACTGTAAATGTGTTAATGACTTATTATTATTGCACTTTTTGCTCATCCTTTAACTAACTTGATTACATCCACACCTATCCTTGGGAGAGAGGTCAATTCGGACGTGGCGGAATCAAGTTGTGTGTGGAGAGAGCGAAGGAAATTTATGATATTACACTCATGATAGATGATCTCAATGATCTGCCTTCATCCTGCAGCTACCAGTTCAGCTGGCTATTTCGAACGCTATATAAAATATGCTCATTTCATGCTACTGACCTGCACGATTCGGCTTCACAAAAATACGTAACTAACAGATGCCGATCTCATGACCAGAACAGAGAAATATGCAAGATATTTACAAAAGTGCTGGCGGCAGTGAGCTACAAGCGGGAAGTTTATCATGTGGTCAGGTCAGGCAGTAGGCAGGTGGCACAAAACTTATAAATCGTGTGGGAGATCTCGTGTGGAAAATAGTCAGAACAAAAAAAAATTGTAGAGATAATCTAGTTGTAGAAATCTTAGACTATAGATTTAATTTCGCATCTCAAGTGTGTTCCTGGTGTATAACAAATCAGCGGCATTGGAATTATTCCGAAACACGTGCAGGCTGGAAAGTAGGAAGCTAATCGTCCAGGTTAATGTTTAGAAAGTTGTGTGGGAATCTAAATCGGATGATAATTTGTTAAAGATTCCACCGGAAATGACATGACGGGGATGGATTTTGGTAGATTTGAATTTGATTTTGAGCCACGGAACGGCGTCAAAACGCGGCTATGGAGAATCTATTTTTAAATGCGATTGTTTTGTAACGACGACGATGATGGTTATTAATAGTACATTTCTTTACTTTCATTATACTTGAATGTTGTTTTGCTTTTATTTTGCAGGTGTACAAGAAAAAGACGGAAGCTGCGAAGAAGGAGTACTTGAAAGCATTGGCAGCATACCGGGCAAGCCTGGTCTCCAAGGTGAGTTGTTAATTTCTTTAAGGGAGAAGTACTTAATCTTATGTCTATTTGGTTGTCTAGCCGTTATTATACTTATATGTCATGTATATGTGTGATATGCAGAACCTTATGTTAAGCTCTGTGGTAATTTCCTGAGAACGTGGAGCCTCTTACATTATTAACAGCGACGACGACGATGGACGGGGATCTTAAGATGTATATGTAAACGGGTAAAGGAAGGCCTGGTCAAAGTGTTCTCTCGTCATGTATTTGTGTCTGCCTTCTCTCTCATACACACACACATACGGTAGAGCACATAAGCAAGTCGGCTGGCTCTGTGTGTTGGAAAGTATAATCATTAACAGCTTGAATACGTAGACAGTGTAGGGGCATTAATGATGCAAATGTAAATGTTCCGTGACTCCGTGCGCTTTTGAGGCTATGGACCCATTAATTAATACTCATTTTATTACTGGCCGTACAAAGGCCACGATTGGCAGCTTGGGACAGAGTTGAGCATGAATTTATGCGATTAGTCAGCATAATATCTGTGTGTAAGTTCATACATGAGGTGGGCCGACCATGAGAGTGAGGGGGAGAGAGAGAGAGAAAGAAGAATGTCTGTATCCAAAATTTGATTATTCAGACAGCCGTGTTTTTTACCATTTAGTAATAGCCAGAGCATAATGGTGAGATTACTTTCAAAGTATCGAATCATGTAATTATTAAACGTTTACGAATTTGTCTACAAATTACCCACAGACCTGCTTTGATAAGCCTTCCTGAACAAGTCGGCATGCCATGCTTAAATCAGACGTCATCAACCTCCTTTCTCTCTCTTTTTATCTTTCTTTCCTTCGTTTTGGACTAACAACAGCTATGCCCAGAGCATATGTTAGTTTTAAAGGACCCAAGGTTACGATTTTTTTTTTATATGACTCCTTTGTTGTATTTATTTCACGAAAATCTTCAGGTGTGTCGGTCCTTACGTTTGTTACAGTCAATTTGTCTGATGAGGGTGTATTTTCATTCTAGTGGAAGTATTTTGAGGTGGGAAGAAAGTGATTAGGACTTGCTTTTCGAAGCTTAAGCTGCATACTAGTCTAATTTAGTCTTTGGTGATGTGGATTACTTCCGTGTTTCGTGGAAGGGCACAAGAACTGCTTTTGTGGGGAGCACGCGAAAGCTCAAGCCGCGTCATTGACCGATCCGTATGCCGAAAAGCAAGCACATATACAACCGGCGACGAGTAGGTGGGTCATGATATACAGTTGTTGGGTGTATATGGCTGGATAGCTGGAAAAGACACGAAAAGCACATAATACTAAGAAAGTTAAGCAGCTTGAGTCCCGCCTTCCTCTTTTGTCATGTGGGAAAAGGCTGTGAATCATTTAAAGGAATGGTATGGTTGTATGAGCCATGGGACGCACTAAATGGGGATACCTGTTGTTGAGATTGAAATGCGCGATTATTCATTATTATGATGATTATTATATGCCTGCCTGCCTCTTAATCTTCATACGTTCATCATCATGAGTCCATCACTGTTTGTCAACTGCGTGGATGGAGTAGACAGAGGGAGAGGGCTGGAAGGAAAAAAACAACTCGGGATATCACTTGATATCACACTTATCTGTGAAGAAGATGAAAAAGTGCCAAATTATGATAATACGCTCAGTTGTGACATGCATAACAAAAGGGGAGATTTTAAGCGAAAATCCGGCGTCTCCGACGTGGGGGGCTCGGGGAGAAGGGAAGTGACATGCATGAATATATGACGTGTTTCAAATGATTACATTTTTTCTATTCTCTCGTCTCCCTTTGCTATCGTTATAAAGGGTGGAGCTCATTGAGTCAGGCAGGGCAGACGTATTACGCATTGTGTAATGGTTTTCTTGGCATTCATAATGCATCTGAGTGTGTCTCATGACGATGATGCCGTTATAATGAAGATCGTCAAAAGCTTCTTGTGAACCTGTCTAGTTCAGCCGACATGTGTCCCCTTGTACACTACTTTCCATACAGAGTCTCAAGTTTTCTGTACAACCTTGAGCTTCTTTTCAAAGGTTATCGATTGGTTCGTCAAAGGGGTCATTGGGCATGGGAATAGTAAGGCATAGGGCTACGTGTCAGGGTTAATTTCTCATGTGTTAAAAGGGCGCTTCAATTCACACTCCCAGGACTTACGCTTCATGGGGTTCAATCTCAAGTATTGTAGCATAACGCATGCTGATTTAGTTGGATTTCAAATCATTCCCCGTATTTCTGACATCCTTTTCACTAGCAGTCTACTCAGCAGGATTCGATAGTTTATCTTACAGAATGGATTCCTTATGCAGCTATCATGTCCAGGCAGATGATCTCTTCAGAGTTTCTGAACACCGCCGTTGTTTTGTGTTAACTTGAGTAGAAGAAGTGAGTGGATGACCTGCTGATATTGGAGAATCCTCTGAATTTCTCTTCAAACTGCTTGTGTATAGGAAGAATATAGAGCGAAAATATGGAAAAATGATGGCTGAAAAGAGATTTCACGAGCTGCTCAAGTTTAAAATGTTCAAATCTGACTTGTGAAAGGTATTATTTGTGCGGTCGTAAAAGTATCCAAATTTCTTTCCAAGTCCCTCACACATAGACCTCAGCTGGAGCTTTACACGGCTACTGCTAGTGGCAGTAATGGAAAAAAAATAAACGAACGGAGTCAGAGAAAAAAGGGGACATGATGAACTACTAGCTTAATAGTTATCGCAATGCATAATTTGTGACTAATTTCCTAATGGACCAGTTCTAATGGTTCTGTTTGAATTAGTAATCTGATTCTGACATATAGATGGACGTTGTTGGGGAGAGCTAATTCATCATATGGAGGAGTTCATTATCGGTGATTACGTGTGTCGGAGATGTTTGGGTGTGCGGTCCATTTGTGTGCGTGTAATCGCAGGACGCATTTTGGCCGTGGCTTAACATCTGATGCACTTAGGGGTAAAAATAATATTAACTTTGAGTGAAGTTCTTTGTCATAGAATATGACCTTTTATATACGTGGAACTATGTATATGATGATCTCTAAGCCATCATGGGGCATTGCCGTATGACGGGATTTACAAGGGACGAGCACAGACTGAGCATTGCATTACTCAGTCAGGGAAGTAGAGAGAGACAAGCAGAGTTTAATGAATTGCTCCAGTGGATTGATGAATGATGGAAAGATATGAGGAGACAATGTGGACTGTGAATGGAATCAAGCTCGTATAAAAATGAGTTATTGTCCTTTAATTGTTCGAATGGAGTAGGAAGAGCAAGTAGTAATTCGGGAGCCATTGTTACTTATTATTGTTATTGCCGGTTAAAATGGTGGGATTGATGAAAAAATTGAATCTATTTTGCCCCTGACTTGGTGTGCTTGCATGGTATAGTTAATTTTCGTGACGACAGTGGATTCCTCCGAATATTCAAGACAGAATTATTGAAATTGTGAAGAAGAGGGAGAGAGAGAGAGAGAGAAAGGATTTTAGCTGATCATTAGTATGGTTAGAATTGATATTAAAGGACATGTCATTGTCTGCTCTGGTGCATTTTCCACATGGAAGGAAATGAGGTCGTGTGTGTCTTTGGTGAATTAGTAATGAGAGCATTTTTTGGATGTGCACAAAGAAGTAGGAGAGGTCCTGGTTTTGAGGATTATCCTCCTCTTCATCATCAATCTTTCCAGCACACACGCATCTATGTTTTTCAAAGCGATTAAAAGAAGTTGTTGAAGATGAAGGATCTGCTCCATTATTTCCTTGAATAATGTGAAATCATCCTTGATTTAATTTGCTCTTATAAGTTTTTTTTCATTAGTACGCTAGTCTCCTTCTCAGGTCTGCTAGAGGATACATAAAGAAAGAATGCATTACGTAATGACATGGGTCATGTCTCATTGTTTCCTTTGGAACTCAAGCGTACCCTCAATACTGGTTCATTATGAAGAGCAGAACGACGAGAGAGAGAGAGAAGGACGATTCATGCACGAGTTATTAAATTGATGTGAACTACTCACGCATTAAATGCGTGTGATTAGTGACTCCAGAGGTTTTCAGGATTATGTATAAAGATGGTGGTTTTAATGCGTGTTACAACTTTTATGGTTCACATACCTGTGGACGTTACCGGGTGGATTGTTATTAATTTGATTTTTCTATAATTTTATGTAGGGAGCTTCGACAGATTCACCAGACGGTGGAGGCATGTACCCTCCAAGTTTTAGTACGAGCATCCCAGCGCAGCAGCATTACCCCCAACATACTCAGAATCAGAGCTACTACGGTAATCAAGGAGGTCAGGGTCCGAATCAGCAGAAGAAATCACAGCAGCAGCAACAGACACAGTCCGCTGGCGGAGTACAACAGGGAATGCCACCACCACCGCCGCAGAATCCGCCACAGTCCCAGGCTTCGCACCAGCAGCAGCAGCAACAACAACAACAACAACAGCAACAACAACAACAAAGTCATCAGGGTCATGGCATGATGTCACAAATGACAAACAGTCACATTGTTGATACCAACCAGTACGGACAAATGCGACACAACACTGGATATATGAACCCGGTAAAGTGACTTTTCAAGCCCTTTAATACGCATGTGTTGTGAAACTGTAAATCTGCCCTAAGGATTGACCATACTCCTGATTTATTATTTGAATTAAATGAGGCTACGTTCTGTTTGTGATATCCCCGTGTGTGTTAGGCAAGGCTCTTAGGATTTATGAGGAAGAAGGGATAGGAGAAGGAGGATAGATGGAAATAGCCAGAGCTTAAGTTTACCATTTCCCCTCTGTATGTATAGGTGCATGGAGAACTACAGCCATCCACTGTAAATTCACATCACGTCTCTACAGTTTGTATCAAAACCTTTCTGCAGCAGTGATATCTTAAGCTAGTTGTGCGACGTGCAGTTTGTGAGAAGAGTAGCCCGAGTGGACTTATGTTTTAGGATGTTTGCTTGCTATTTTGGTAGAACTTGTGGGTCTGATGGTTTTCCTCTTCTCTTGTGTTTACAGATGGGGGATGGTGGACATGGAATGATGAGCGGTGGGATGCACATGCAGAATCCTGGAGGTCATGGGCAGATGCAGGGTCCAGGACCGGTCATGAGTCATATGACACCTGACAGTCACAATCATAATCGTGGACAGATGTGTATTCGTAATGGGTGCAATAACACAGCAATGACGAATCCAGAGTGGGATGAAGAGTATTGTTCCAGCGAATGCGTCGTCACTCATTGCAGGCAAGGACTCAACAACTTCCGGCGCTACGTTCCTTGCTATGCACCTTATACAATGCCAGACTCTTGTGATTACACGTGATCTGCCTCAACCACTTCGTAGATGATTTAGCTCTTGCTGCGGTCATCATCTTGTGTAGTAAATAATAATACTCCTCAGATGCTAGCAAGCGTCCGGTCAGCCGTTGCTGATGAACACTTTATAGTTGTTGTTCAAGATTTCTCTTTCGCTGATAAACCGTACATAGCAATAGCAGTTGCTACTACTATCGTAATGACCAAAAAGTATGATAACAGAGTGGTGTGTGAATGATCCAAGTGTAAACAGGTGATATTGGTGCAATAGCTATATGAGTTACCATGCTGATTGAGGGGTTGGTTATTGTGATCAGAATGTAATGTGTGTGTGTGTGTTGATGAACTATAGGAATGTATTTACTAACTGGGTGTCAAACAATCAAGGAGGGAATTCCAGTTATGGCAACAGCGTCAAGTGAGTGAACAGATCCAAAGTATTGTTTTTTTTCTCAGGTAGTTTTGATATTTTCTTTTGAGTGTATGTAGACTCCGACATTTTATTTTTGTCTCTTGTGAAACAAAAATGGTTTTTCTGGAGAAAATCTGTATTTGACTCTCCTCATGCTCCGCTTGACTACACTCTTGCTCTATACCCCATTTATCTTCTTCTCTCCAGCAGACCCCCTTTCCACCGATACTTTTCCGCTTTCTCTCTTCTATAGCTAGTTGTAGTGGCTTTTAGGGATTGAAGAAAGTTCTACCTAAGTATTAGTATCACATCTGATGGTTTTAATGCAGGCAATGTACGTAGTAGCTGCTTGACAGAGTTAGTCTCTCTTCTGTCGTGTCTCATTGATTTCATAGACTTGTTGTACTTGTACAACTTCTCTCTATCTCTTTGTCCCTGATTGGAGTTAATTACAGTACATTGTATGTATATGTATATGTACATGTGTTCACGTTATGTTCACTACAGGTTTAACGGACCGGGAGGAAGCGGAGTTGTAGGAGCTGACGGATTATCCTATGTCACCTAAGAGGAACATGGTCCTTCATTTTAGTGCTCATTCTTGGAAGCAAAACTGTCGAACTGAAGCAAATCGTAGTATCAGTCGAAACTTTGAAGGTCCCACCTTATATACAACAAAAGTCCGGAAATATCCGGTTGTAACCTTAGATCATAATGTATTATTATTACTATATTACTACTACTATCACATCATATACATTTTGTGTCTACTTGTAAATTAGGGCCTATTCAAGGCATGTATCACGCGTGTAAGCTAAGTAAGTTACTTAAGACAAATATGGAGTATGTTTTTGATTGAGTTTCTATGGGAACATTGTAGGTATTATTTTACATCGTTCTATAAATGTCATGAGGTTCGGAGACAGAGAGAGGGAGAAAGAGAGTCCGTACTTCGCCGTCACTTCTTCGTGGGCATAGGATGATGTTGAGAGATCTCCATAAAGTTGTGTTGTGCTTGGTACTATCCTTTTGATTTTTAATGGTGGACTTCCAGCTAAGGAACCAAATGGATTCTGCTCTCAAGGTGTTGTTTCTTTCCTTGGTTGTTGAATGGGAACGAGTCACGTTGTTAGGATCTAATTGGAAGGACATAATGCATGTAATTTAGTCTACTCATTAGTAGTGATGGAAATGGCCCCTGACAGAGGATTGAAGGGGAGGCAGGGAGGTAAACATTATTTAGGCATCGGTCCTGTGTTGGATAATTGAGAGACTTCTTTTGGGAAAGCTGCGTGGAGTCATTAGCAAATGTGCTATTTCATACTACGCAACATTGTAAAGTTGAAAAAAAAAGCAGGGTATCGCCACCCAGTACCATTCAGTGTACATCATTGTGAATGAGCAACTTTACTCCAAAAAGTTACCATGTGTGGCAAGAAATGGGATGGGTTCTTTGAGTATGTTCTCGTACAATATGCATGTGTGAGTTGTGTATGAGTGAGTTGTTAGAAACGAGAGGGTAATCGGGAGAATCTGAGATTCTTTGTTGGATCATCATAATATTAATTTATTGCTAATTTAGACATTTCATCTTGTATGCCCTCCGTGTATAGACCAAGGGAAGTTGTTGGAGGAGGAACATAACTTAAACAGTCTCACCGTTCGACTGAATTGACTGTAATTAAGTTCTTCGTTTGTAATGAGATGTTTTGAATTTTCAGTCTGCAATTAGATGGAAATAAGTCGTTTACATGCTAAATTCAGTCAGGCTTAAGCATACACGGAGTTATACCTCTCTTGTGAGTGAGTGCGTGCGAACTCAAATGGCTCGTACGCACATAGAGGCTTTACTTACTTGCTCTGAGGGATGAGGGTGGAAGGAAAGGATTCATATGTAGGAACTTTACTCCTCTTCTTCTTCTTGAGTCTTGAGCATTTATGGCATTCAGCATCCCATAATTCATGCATTATGCATGTCTCACGTAATTGAAGACCAGCTATATAGCCTGACTTTTTTTTTTACTTCATTGGTAATTACATTATGGAATGTGCTGTTGTTAGTATTTTTTATTTTCTCGTTTGTCTTATTTTCCTAATTATATTTTAAAATGATGGAGCAATAATAATCACCATAATAATTGTGCCCTGGCAGTATGAGTTGTGAGCAGTGTTGGGCTTGGAGATGTATGTGTGTGATGCGGAAGTGAGTATTTTGTGTGAGGATACGAAGAAGATGTACAAAGAACTCGAGGCAGGCTGCTAGAGCTGGTGAGATGAATGGTTGAGATCGGATTTACCTAGATAATCGTGTTTTGTTAGATGTTCACAATGTTTGTCATGCCCATGGCCGCTTTGGTTTTATCTCAAAGATCCTCACTTGGTTAACTAGGGTATTATTGAGGCTTTGTCGGCTGACTGTTTTCCTCTAGTAAATCTCCGTTGCATTCCCTGTCACTTGTTTGTGGCCAATGATTCACCGCGTGGGATCCTGTTGGGTGCAGGACTGCATCACAATGCGCCCTCCTGTTGTGGGCTACAGTAGAAGACACGAGGTGAAAGTAACGCTTGCTTTCTGCCTGTGGATAATGTACTATAGTAGCTGCCAATGCGTAAAGCATGGTTCAGATTCCACTCTGTTTGTCCTGTTTCCAGCACAAGTTTTATCTCAATTGCAACATTGCCCTCCTCTTTAATGTTCCACTGTTTTCTATGCAATTTCCTCAGCCCTTACATTAGCTGTGACGGCGAAAAAAGGACTATAATTAGGGACGAAATGAAAGTCAAAGTAGTTTCCTCTGTGTGCATAAACACACACACACACTTACCAGCTTATTTGAGTTTACCTGTTTTTGAAACAAAGTTCCATGTCCTCTCATATGAGTCAGTCAGCAAGCAGAGAGTTAAAACCTCGCAATCAGAATTACCAGCTCGAAAGCTACGAGAGAATTTACAAGTGCACAATACGTACTGGCCGTAATTACCATATCATGGATATCATCATATGTGCTGTTGTCCCAAGCCCTGGATTTCAGTGTCCCTCGTAGTACAAATATTGTGTACTCTTGGAATAATCCAGCGTAAATGAGTAGTAAATACAGCCGGTGGTGTGGTTGTTTTACCAAGCATTGATCTCCTTTAATCAATGATAGCCAATAATGATTGTGTATGAACATCATCTGCTGTTAAGAAGTGGTAGTTGAATTATGAAAGACGGATTCTACTACTGCTATACTCCTTATCTCATAGCTTTATCAGTATGGTAGCATTAGGATGATGATTCAGTTGTGTACTATATAATATAATAATAATAAAATATATAAGCAGATGATAGACTATTGTTGTACAAGAGGAATGAGATGAGAGAAAGTAAAGTGTTTATAGCCGTGTGGAGAACTGTGAGGAGAAAATAATTGACGATAGTTGTTATTATTAGAGAAATAGTTTTAATTCATAATGTCAAAAACTGGCTCCCTTTGTAATACTTGTGGGTTTCAACAACCAGTTAGTTATATATGTTGTGCATGAATGAATGCGAGACGGAAAGAGAGAAAGGAAGAAAGCAAGTGTCTGTGCGGGTGTCATGTTTATGGTGGTTCAACTTACATATGAAGGTGATACTGTGAAGAAATCTTGTACATAAACTTATGACTGTTGTAAGTGTAATTATAATTATTTCTCCATGTTAGCTGTAAAGTTATGTATAGTTGGGTGTTGTTGTGAACACAGAAATGCTAAAATGCAGCCGCTTGAATCCTCTTTATAGCGTCGCCGCAATAATCATGTAGAATTGTACTTTGGAGGATAAAGTATCATCATCACATGTTAGTATTGAATTAGTATTGTAATTTTATCATTAAGACTATTAGTAGTGTGAGT